>JAGFPH010003023.1:132069-144246 GCA_018207615.1 Philaenus spumarius
TACATTTACACTACTTAGTCAAAGAACTTGGCTATCTATTTACTTAAAATATCTGTGATTGTATTTAACTCAAACTTGCACGAATTTGTCTTTTAATAAGCTTTTAAAATGATGCACGAATAATCACACTCACGGTGGCCCCTATGTTTATAAATTGGGCGATTTTGAACTTCCAAAGGTAGAGTAGCTATTATCGCCTCACAAGGTTTTTAAAATGTGTAATATCGCAACTAAATGTATTAAAAAACTGTCATTGTTGATAGCCTTAGAACTACATATATTTTATAATATATATGATTTATTTTCTGTCATACAACTACATTTGACAGAAAATAAATAATATATATTATTTTTTTAAACTGTTTAGGACTCCATTTTAAAATTGTAGCATCTTAGACCCATGTTTTTAGAAATTTTATTACAGAATAATAAAATAATAGAAATATGTCCTACAAATTTAGCCTACTTTTAGAACTTACTCTGTTGCTGTGGAGGGTAACCGTACGCCACAGATATGACGACGAAACCCAGTGCCACCAAGAGACGAATATCCATGACTGCCACTTTACTCTTAGTCCGGGAAACCAGTCCACGGCCTTTATATTACTTCTGCACTCTAATCTACATCCTTATCGACCTTGGGATGCAACTATACCTTTGACTCAGATCAATAAAAATGTCTACAACTCCGTCTTGATTCATAGTAAAACAGATTCTTTGTTGAACGCATCCGTAATCTTAGTTTATTGTTTAACTATTAACATCACTACAAATCTTCTTCGGGAGACGTGGTGATGCCGAATCTTCGTCTGATGATCTCAAACTAGAACGGTGTCATGGTAGGCCTGCACGCATTGAAAACGGTTAGAAACTTAGGTTTTTGCAAACAAATACGGACATTGGCGATTTAAGAAGAACATTTTGGGGCATTTTCTAGTGGTAAAATAAAGGAAAAATTGTATGACCATAAGTCCATAAAGTTTAGTTTGCCATCCATCCGCCATTATGTTTATTTATAAAAAACTAAAACTTTGTAAGTAGATAAAGATATTAAGTTCTGATTTGGTTTATGCTGTAATCACCTTTTACAAGTAGACCAAACACAAATGTTTTGTTTCGTATATTTTGTAAATAGAGGTAGTTTAAAATGTTCAATGCAAATATAGCCTACCTATCTTAAACCCATTAGGCCTAGTTTACAATAAACAAGAACATTTCTTGACGAGTTTGTTTTTAAAACACAATTTTGTGATAGTTGTCTACATCATCGAAGTGTAGACTAGAAACAAAAGTTGGTAATTTTTCTGATAATTAAGAAAGTATTAAATCCATTTTCCAGATTTTATTGAAATCCAAATTTGGCCCTTAATCATTTCAACAAGGCAACTGGTATTTTATGTTTTCAGTTTTTGTTGCTAAAAGATACAAATAATATTATTTTACTTTTTCTGTAAATTTAATGGGTTTCGACACATTTGTTTTAACGATAAATATTTTAAACTGCCACCATTTTGAAAATATAATTCAAAGTTACAGTGGCTTCAGTAGAACGAAGTTTACTGTGTTTACAAGGACATCCTTCAACATGAACATTCATCTCCTCAGCACTCCCTCCAATTGACATGTCTCCCCAGTCCCCACTAATGATGATACAAGAATGCGAGCCATTCCGGGGAAGGCGTCAGAAAAGTTCAGAATAACCCAATTGAAAAGGAAAAAATTGTGTTTTATTTATGTTTTGGAACTAAAACTACAATAAAGCTATAAACAGTATTTTAAATGAAAAAGTCAAGAAAAACAAATAAAACCTTATAGCACACTGCAGTTAGAATTAAAGTGAGACCAAAAATGGCAAGTCCTTTGGCCAGCTGAATAGGTCTGCAATTTAAGGCGTTAGTTACATCATCTTCCACTGATATGACCAATGAGAAGATTTATGATTTTTATTACTTTTTTCTAAATTTGTTTTATGTTTTAATAATTCTTCTAATTAAATACATGTATCAATATTTAAGGGGAGGACCCACTGAAAATGGTCAAAACCCCCCAAAAAAATGAAATTTTTTTCTTTACTAAAATTTTATTTAGATCTTCCTGTATTAAAAAAAACGTAACAACATGATGAAAATATATATATATTTCATGGATAAAAATTTTTAAAGTTGAACATGCACATGCATTTTTGGTGAACCACTTCGGGGTTAGCCTTGTATAATCACTGATTATAGTACAAACTCTTATGCTGTGACATTTCTTTATACTCTATGGTATAATATAATACTAGTAGTACTTGTAATCAATTAAAATTAAAATGGTGATCTAGGACCATTTATTTTGCCTAAAATATAACAAATACCATTATTTTTAGAAAACGCGCGATTCCCGAAAGTAGAGAAAATGAAGAGTTAGTTTACTAAAAATGCTAAGGCTCAAAAAGTATTAGAGATACATCAGTGAAATTTTGCATGCTTGCTCTTTACACATACTGGCACAAAGTTATGCATGGGCTTTCCATTATCTAAAGTAGTTTTTATTATTTTAAATTTTTATAAAAAATTACAAAAATTACAAAAAAAAATTAAAGTTAAAAAATTTGTAGAGATAAAATTTGAAGAAATAATTTAAAATGAATGCATAACTTTGTTGGCAGAATTATACTCTTTTAAATGACACTTCAATAATGGTTCTACTACTTATAGTTACAAAGCCTTAGCGTTTCTTGTGAAACCGTGCAAACTACCCAAAAGGGGGTTGGGGGGAGGGGGGATAGTTTACAGGTGGTCCAAAAATGGTTATTTTGTTTCAAGTAGACTAATTAGAGATAGTAAAAATTTAAATACGGTAGCTCAAAATAATATACAGTTAAGAATTTAGAATTTTCAGTGGGTCCTCCCCTTAATATTAAGTAACATTGTGTAGTTCAGTAATGTGAATGGTTTACTTTACATTGATTTATGGATTCAGATAATTAGGATTAGGCCTAAGTTAAATTTTTATTCATAATGAAGATTTTATTTCAAATTAGGTAGTAAAGCATAAGCAAGAACAAACTCAACCAATTATGATAAGAAAATGTACATTTCTTAAACAAGAAAACGTATAAATTGTATCTTAACCCCTCCTTGAATCAGGCCTATAAGTCCTTTGAATAAAAGTTTCAGTATTTATTTTCCCCTTGACTTGTATCCGGAGACTTGTCATAATGTCAAATGACCAGTCACCTCTAGGCTACACCTCCACGGGAAGTGTTTCATAATATCGATGAGTGAATGGGTAGTAATGTGCACTTTATGCACCCTTTTATCTTTTGAAAGGTTTATTGTAAATCATTCAAATTTTGTATGTAACATCATATTGTAGTCTTAATCCATGTTGCAAATCCTTATATATAATACGTGAAGCCGTTTTTTGTAAACACAACTCCTCCCTTATTTCTGGACCAATTTTAATGTTTGAGGTTTCAAAAAATTCGTCTCATTTCGTAGTTTTGCAATAAGGTTTTAGATGTCAAAAATTCTTACCCTTAATGGCGTGAGCTAATCTCAAAGGTCGGGGTTTCCCCATAAGATTAACATGGAAAATATTTAAAAACCATTTCTATACAAAACAGCTGTTTATAATAAGAAACAAACTAATCCAGCTGATTTCGTGGATGTAAATAACGATGATTACAGTATTCAGAAGGTTATAAAAACATTTTAATACAAAACAGCTGTTTATAATAAGAAACTAACTAATACAGCTGCTTTGAGGAAGTAAATATTGATTTTTATAAGGGAGGAAATGAATTATTTATTCAAAATATAAAATTTACGAACTAATTTGTTTTGAACATTTAACATTATTTACCATCTTAGTTTTGAGGTTATTATTAATCCTACACTTTTACTATAAATAAAACATAAGCCTAAGATATGTTTTTAAAAGGTTCCACCGGGGGTTGGCGTGCGGAGCACGCAGGGGTCTCTCCTAGTTTCATAATAATATTTAAGTATAACAAAGATATAAAGGAGGTTAACAAAGTGCGGATTAGTTTGTTACGCCGGAACGTGGCCTGGCGCACTGATATGGGGTGTATTGCTAAAGATGTGCCCTTTAGTTTTTTTTTATTTTTTTTTATTATAGCTTAGTTTAATGCACAAGTGCAATTCAATTTCTCTACGTGTTTGATGTGAAATGGAATTCTTGAAAAACCCCTGGAAATCTTGAAATAACACTACAAAATTCCCTCATTCTCAATGCGCAATTGGCGTTATAATTCCCAGCACCCTTGCATATTTGTATGAACCTATTTTTTTATATTTTCCTTTCTTTTTCTCTCAATTTCTTGCTGAATAACTATATTATTGTAGGATGAATGCGTGTGAGTGTGTGGATGCCTGCAATCGTGGGAAAATTATAAACATCAAGCTATAATTATTGCCGGTAGGCTATAAACTGGACGTCGTACCTCAGCCTAGTATGAAGGTAACTCGTCTTACCTTTTATAGAAAATGCTGGGATGTGGTTAGGCCTACGGAATAACCTTAGCGACGTTTCCTTTCTTAACTAACGCAATAGCGGGTGAACAGTATTGGAAATAAGTAAAAACATTTGTTAAAAACTATCAACTCCACAAGAGAACCTTGGAATGAACAATATTTACTTTTAAAATAAAAATTTAACTAGGGTACACCCCTGCGTGCCAACCTCCGTGTTTCGTAAATAGTAAACTAAATCATCCGCCAAACCATCCGCTATTTTGAATTTTGTACAAAACTTTGAAAGTAGATAAGTAGTTATTGGAGTAGGTATATATTAAGTTCTGATTTTGTTTGTGCAATAATAATACCTTTTACAAGTATAGCCCGTCTCAACTTAAGTTGATACAAGAGGGTGGGTAATTAGGGTCGGCCTCAACCGTCATAAAACCGACCCTTATTAATGCCGCCTGAGTGAACCTGTATGTCTTAAGTCAAAATGATTAAACGATATCATATTTCGTTTCATGATATTTTCCAGATAATTTTGATACCAAATTTGATTACATTTGGCCAACTTTGAGCTGTACTAGCATTATAAACTTTCTTAGTTGAAGTAACATTACTAATATGGTTTGTAAAGTTTCTTACTAACGTTTGTTACTAAAGTTTGTTTTTTTGTTTGTATGTAGGGGGTAATCTCTGGCATTACTGAACCGATTGAAAAAATAGTTTTACTAATAATAAGCTACACTATCCCTGAGTAACATAGGCTATAATTCATTTCGATAAAAACCTTTTTTTTATTTCAATATTTGTAAATTTAGTCGGGAAAATCCTTAGGTTAGGCCTAGAATAATAAACCAACACAAAATGTATTTACATTTATTACCATAGCAACTAATTGAATAAAAAAACAGATAATATAGCTGTTTGCTCCAACTAACAGCTGATTTCAAAATTTGAAGCAATTATTTTTGTATTTCTAGCTTTTAGGTTAGGGTTTTAAATTGTAGACCTGAGCCTAGCTGGTTCTTTTAACAATTATTATAACAGCTGTTATCAAATATAAGATATAATTTAATTTGAATATTTATCATTATTTACCATCTTAGTTTTGAGGTTATTATTAATCCAACACCTTTATTATAAATAAAACATAACATATGTTTGTAGAAGGTTCCATTGGGATTAGAAGACTAAATTTACAAATATTGAAATAAAAAAAGGTTTTTATCGAAATTAATTATAGCCTATGTTACTCAGGGATAGTGTAGCTTTTTATTAGTAAAACTATTTTTTCAATCGGTTAAGTAATTCCAGAGATTACCCAATACATACAAACAAACAAAAAACAAAAAAACAAACTTTACCTCTTTATAATATTAGTATAGATTTAAATATGAACTTCTCTAGTACATTTGTGTGGCTTTATTGTTGTTAACCGTATTAGTAATGTTGATTCAACTAAGAAAGTTTATAATGCTAGTACAGCTCAAAGTTGGTAAAATGTAATCAAATTTGGTATCAAAATTATCTGGAAAATATCATGAAACGAAATATGATATCGTTTTTACTTTCTCACTATACTATAGTATAGAGAAAGTATAGTGATCGTAAAAAAAATCGATGTTGAGATTTTTGTGGAAATATCTGTTTTGGGACCCCCTGAGTCCAAAAAAGTGGTTTTTACAAAATGTCTGTCTGTATGTCTGTATGTATGTCTGTATGTCTGTATGTCTGCATGTCTGTATGTCTGTATGTCTGTATGTATACAAAGCTAGAGAGAAAACTATTCGATCGATTTCAACCAAATTTGCACCAGACATGTCCAGTACGCCTGTATAGATGCACGAAAAAGAGTTTTGAACAATTTTGAAAAACAACCCCCTTTTTGGCAAAAAAAAACCCAAAAAATCAGTTATTATTTTTTTATTAAAAAACGGCTCTAACGATTTTGATTAAATTTGGCTTATTTGTAGCCTTTAATGTGCCCTACCATATACAAAAACCCACATCTTTCTAAAAATTCTCGTTTAGCTAATAATAATAATAATAACTGATTTTTAGGGTTTTTTTGGCCATAAAGAGGGTTGTTTTTCAAAATTTTTCAAAACCTTTTTACGTGCATCTATAAAGACCTAATTGACGTGTTTGGTGCAAATTTGTTCGAAATCGATCGAATAGTTTTCTCTCTAGCTAATAATAATAATATTTATTAGTTAATCGCCTACTTTAATAAAAGTATACAAAGCTAGAGAGAAAACTATTAGATCGATTTCAACCAAATTTGCACCAGACATGTCCAGTACGCCTGCATAGATGCACGAAAAAGAGTTTTGAACAATTTTGAAAAACAACCCCCTTTTTGGCCAAAAAACCCCCAAAAAATCAGTTATTATTTTTTTATGAAAAAACGGCTTTAACTATTTTGATAAAATTTGGCTTATTTGTAGCCTTTAATGTGCCCTAACATATACAGAAACCCGCATATTTCTAAAAATTCTCGTTTAGCTAATAATAATAATAATAACCGTTTTGGGGGGTTTTTGGCCATAAAGCGGGTTGTTTTTAAAAAAATTTCAAAACCATTTTACGTGCATCTATGAAGACCTAATTGACGTGTTTGGTGCAAATTTTTTCGAAATCGATCGAATAGTTTTCTCTCTAGATAATAATAATAATAATAATAATAATATTTATTAGTTAATCTCCAACTTTAATAAAAAAAATCTCCTACCCCAACCTACAAGTCACAGTGAATCTGTTTAGTAATTTAAATGTATTTGTGAGAAAGTATGTGCCAGTTCCTGGTACCGTTTATTCCATTTTGACTTAAGTCATACTGAATTGCAATTTTATACTAGAGTGTCCTACAGGTTCACTCAGGCGGCATTAATAAGGGTCGGTTTGAGACGGTTGAGGCCGACCCTAATTACCCACCCTCCTTGCCTCAACTTAAGTTGAGATGGGCTATAGACCAAACACCAAATACAAATGTTTTATTTCGTATTTTTTTTTTTTTTTTTTTTTTTGTATTGGAGGTAGTTTAAAATATTTAATTCAAATATAGCCTACCAATGTTAAACCCCGTTAACTTTAGAGGAAAGTTGTCTACAAGAAACAGAATATTGTTTATTGACTAACAGAACGAGTTTATTTTTAAAACACAATTTTGTGATAGTTGTCTACATCATTCAAGTTTAGCCTAGAAACAAATGTTGGTAATAATTCCGATAACAAAAATAATAGGTAGAACTTTGTCCTTAAATGTGTCATATTTTTATGAACTTATTGCAATATGGTGCTAACTAATAATTCAATATTGGACTTTTATATTGTAGGTTAAAACAAGTGGTTAACACAAAGCTATGGTTAAGTGAAATTGTTACGTTAGGATTGGCAGAAAATTGTACTAAAACTTATAAAAAATAGAATTAATTGGGTAAAATAGCAAATGTAAATTTCTAAACTGCATACACCCTTTGCAAAAAGGTTATGAATCCGTATGATGGCCCAGACCTGGTAGAATTACATTTTGATTAGGGTTTCACATAGTTTTCATTAACTCGGGATTGATATGTTTCTTGGTCAAAAAGAAAGACAAATGGTTTTTAAATATAAAAACTGGTTTATATAAATATATGTTGGTTTTCTGAATAAACATTGATTTTAAAGAATAACTTTCCTTACATTTCTTATCATGTAATTTGAGTGTAAAAAGTAAACTTAATTTTCCTTTCGGTTATTTAGAATTTCACCACCTACTTATTATTTCAATAAACAGTGCTTTAAAAATAAATAACTTATATTTTTTTTCCTAAAAAAAACGTAGCTGCATACATTTGTTATGTTTATGTGTTAAAATGTATTGTAATGTGATACGGATGAAAGCTGTAACTCTGCTATAAAAATGTTATATGTGTTAGCAGATAAATAATTAAATACAATAAAAAAATACAGCGCCTTCAATTTGTTTGATAACTATCTGCTTTACACTCTAGCGGAGAATATTATAATCACGAAAAATTTAAGGTTTTAATAATTAATTCTTGTGCCAAATGTTTTACATGTCTACTGGAAGATTTAGAATGGTAAGTGTTGATGAAATAAGACATTTTTACAAACAGAGCTTCTATTTTTGTCAGTATCAGCTGACTTTTACATGGTCTGATGTCGGTCCAGAAATATACAGAATTTTTTTCAAATATTTTGTAAAACAGTGAGAATTTGACACCCGAGATCAATGGAAACAAACAAACAAAACTTGTATTAAAACATACGTAATAATGTCTATTAATTAGCAAGACTGAATAATTATCTTTCCTTTATTTATATTTATTACAATTTTAATCCTTGTTGCCTTTAATATACTCCCCATTTGTACTTTTGTACTAATACATCGCTGCAGACTTATTTTCCAGTGGTCAAAGGCATGGAGAAAATCAATTTCTGTCAGCTGTTTCAACACATTAGCTGTTTTCTTCTTTACAGAATAGTCTAACATGGCCATAGCATTCTCATAACAAAACCACAGCATAGCCAAAGCATAGTCTATTTTTAGAGGCAATACTGAGCTTAAGAGTTAAAGAGCTTGCATCAGTGATTTTCATAACTACTAATCAAGTGAAAGGGGCGATTCAGATTTGATATCCATTGATTGAGCATCAACAGAAGGCTCATACTGGAATTCTCTATTTAACAGACTTCCTCAGTCTTTGAAGGAAACACATGATTTTAAAAGTTTAAATCAGGGTTAAACTTTCTACTCCATAGGTAGGTGTACTAGGTCGGTGGATGAGTTTATGTCATAGCTATTATTATGAATTGTATTTTTTCATGAATGTTATATTGTATTAGTGTAATAATTATATGTTTTTAACCATAGTACAAAGTACATTTATTTAATGACATCATAATAGTGTAGTCAACTCCTATAAAAACGAGTGTACATCCGTACGTGAGTAACATATAATTTAACAGCTGATTTCACCTATCATCTGTAAACCCAGTGTAGATTATAGATTGGGGTTAAGTTTACAGCTTCAATCGTTATAATTTCTTGTGAAGTTGATTTTTTTTAAATATTTGTTTTAGAATAATAACCTGATAATATTTTTTTGAGGTTATATACTGTATATAAATACAATCTTTTATCATCAATATATTTGTTTATCCAAATTTAAAGAAGAGATAGGCACCTATTCGTTTAACTTCGGAAACTTTCGTACATCTTCGTATAATAATATATAAACGTATTCGATTATTAATTTCTTCACTATAATATACAAAGGTTTAAATAATATTAGGTTTAAGGTTCACTATAATATTAATAATTTCTAAACCATTAATTTAATCTATCAATATGAAATAAAAAGCAATTAAAAGATAGTATTTTTATCTTTCTTTAAATTCTCGTATATAATAACGTATATAAATAAAAATGTTTAACAAATAGGCCTACAGTTTTATAATCCTTATTATTGTACACATTTACCGAGTTAAAAATCCCCGTCAGCATAGTTAGTAGGCCTTAATGTTGCTTTTAAATAGTTTGTTTTTTAAATAATGTATTTCTGATGTGTATCTAATTAATCAGCCTGTGATTTTACGGGGGCTTACTAGTTGTTATATAATATGTTGATTTTCAAGTTTACTTAGATTGTATTAAATTGTTTTCTATGAAATTTTAAATTGTAAGTAGTATGCAATTATGAAATTAGTTTACATTTTGTTTTTACACATGCTGTACTAGTTGTAAATAAATAAATAGACATAATCACACAGTTTCAGATGCTTACGCTGCATGTAATTGCTCTGGGCACTCTGGCCAGTGCCCATGATTGTGACAGTACAACTGGCAGAAGAAGGGGGGGGGGGCGTAAGAATAAGTCCAACTCCTGAAATTATCGAACGTATGCAACAAGTAATTGTAAGAAGCCCATGGAAATCGGTTTGTGATCATAGCGCTTCTCTTGAATTACGAAACAGAAACGTCCTAACCAACCATTTAGATTCCTAAAGACTAAGGTGTACCAGGAAATACTGAGAACCTCAAACAGAAAATCCTTAGTTTTAAGAGGCATCTTGATGAATGCTTAGATCAAAAAAGTTATCAACTTTCGGATGTTATTTAAAATCATTAATTTTGTTCAATAGTTTTCATTAATGATTTTTATGTACTTCATAAGTGACATTAAAGGAGTTTTCCTTGAAAATATACTTTGAGAAGATCTAGCACCACTGGTTTTTCAAAATTTCAGCTGCAGTACTTTATGAAATAAAGGAGACTGGGTTTTACGTAATATTTTCAATAAAACAATGAAAACTACCTTATTCTAAATCCTTAAAAATATACAGTTGTTTTAAAATTGTTGAATAAAATCATTTTAAATGACAGTATCATAAAATAATAATATATATATTTTGTTACGTACCAAACTTTCGCCCAAAATTTCTAAAACAATTTTTCTTAAGTTTTGATTGCTGGAACATATGCAGGTTGGCAGACTTTATAATTATAGTATGGTCCAAAACTAACAACACTAGAATGTATGATCATAATATCAAATATGACATGTGGTTATGCCAGCTGATCGCTTTGGCTATTGTTGCCATAGCAGCAGGGACGGTTTAAGGCGCGTGAAACCTGTGTGCCCACATAGAGCGACAGTATTGGAGGGGCGCCAAAATGGGTTAAAAAAAACTAACCTATATAAAAAATAATTTGATAATTAATTTTGGAATTAAGGTGTATTTCAATCGACCAGGGCAATTTATTACTAATTTCTTGAAAATTCCCAAGGGTAAATTTTTAAGAGAATTTTGTCACGAATCCAGTGTTGTTGCTCAAATTTCATTTGTGGTTGCGTTAATTAATATTTGTACGAAATCTGAAGTCTGGTTGTGAGTTTTTCGTAATGGGAATTCGACCTATGGTGATCTTTGGAAGCTAATATCCTTGGATTGGGCACAAAATATGGGTAGGGATTTTTGTAGATGATGGTGCATATGATTGTAAATAGATAGGTATGTGACTTGAGGTCATTGATGGTTAAAATTTATATATTTGTCCGAAAATGGTGTCGTCGTATCAGAAATATTAGGCCAATTGACGTCATCATTCATTTCGAATTCTTCCTTCGATAGCCATCGGTAAGTAATCAATATATAATTGGGGGAGGGGGGGTTCCAAGTGACTATCTTGTAGGAGTGACATTTTACTCTTACGCCGCTCCTGCATAGCAGTAGTATTAAAATTGTTGTTACTTAATGGATATTCTAATAGAAGCAGTTTTTACACAACAACCACAGAGAACCGTTGGCAAGCTGCATTAAAAGTTTGTGTAAGGGAAATGGCTCAACCGCTTTTCAGAGATATATTTGAGAACCTATGTGGTCGTTACAAAACTACTGCTTAGAATGTAGTGGAAACCCCGTAGACCAAGTATTCTGTCACAAGAAACTTTGAATTGTAGTTATTTTTACCCATACTATGTAATTTGTTAACATTATATTTATTAAAAACATTTTATAAAATAAAGTACCTATCAGTGTAGTTTGTTTTAGGTCATACTGTATGTAAAATATTAATATAGAAGATAATATATTAATAAATATTACCTTGTTAAATTTGTCCGTCTTGTGACTTCTGAAGAATGATTAAGTAATCCTAATACGACGCGTTTCGGGAACGCATTCCCATTGTCAAGCACAC
>JAGFPH010003023.1:144346-165014 GCA_018207615.1 Philaenus spumarius
TTTCCTTATGAATTAGTTATATTAACAGAAAATATTACTACACAGAAGCAGTGGCGGCTCCTTGTAAGGTTTTTTGGTTGCACAACCCCCAAGAAAGAAAAAAAATAATTAATCACATTAATATTTCTTTAAATATCAGTGCATTGTCAATATCAATCTCATTTCAATCCAAAATTATACGGCCAAGAATGTCCCCAAAGGTTGAAAAGCCGAAGAACATCAACCCAACCTTCGCGCGCAGCGTCTGGGAAGGCACTGCTTCTGCAACCAGAGTCTAATACAGCTAATAACATTGAAACTGGTGGGGAGTTTGTAACTAGTGAGTTGCTATGACAACTTACATAAAGCCTTCAGGTTCGCAATAGTTCTGCAACTCACCACTGGGGCGCTTGGTTTTTGCCCGCCAGAATGAATTATTGGTGTTCTGTCATATTTCATGTTTTGTTTAATGAATAATGCAAGACATTTTGAGGTTTTGTGTTGTTAGTTTTGTTCTCGTATTTTGGCTAGCTGTGTTTGGTGTTTATTTGTCTTAGATTGTGTTAATATATTTTAGTGTGTGAGTCTTTAGTCTGGATTCCATTACAATAGTGCTTTTTACATTATTCTTCATAAGTTGTAGGAATTTGAGTGGGCCTAGACAGAAAGTGTAGTGTTGATTAGACACCAATCAAAAGCTGTTAATATTCGTGCCATTCATGATTTAATTATAGTTTTAATGATAGGCCACAACCTATTACCAACATGTTTGAACCCACTATTCCAAATCTATTTTCAAACATCCATGTAATTCAAAAAATAGTTTTTCAACAAAAAAGATTAGGCCAAGTTCCTAAATAGGATATGAGGCCAGTTCATAAATCCGGTTTTGTTAATGCTATATTCAGGTTATGTTTATTATAAAATTAAAATTCTGTTAAGTTTGCTCATCTGAAGAACAGACGGATGAACTTTCTTTTTAAAGAGATTAGTGATATTTAAACATATAATGTGCCTGAATTCTATGTTTATTCATGCATGATTTAAATTGTTATTTTCAGTTTATTTACTATTTTATTATAGGCTAGTAGTAGGCATACCTTTAACTTAACTGAAAGCTAAACATTTTTCACTTGTTCGTAATGGTAACCAAACCATTTTAATGGAATAAGTTTAAAATGTTGGTGTAATTAAGACAAAAACGTATAATTCCAAATGTAATTCCTCATTTTAAATAATGTGTTAAATGCGTTCATATTCCAAACCCCCCAGACCCCTCGGAAATTCTCTTTACATAATTGCAACCACCAAGTTAATAACTCATCAGCCGCCACTGCACAGAAGTAATTTATAATAATGAAAGTGAGTAACCAATTCAGCAATATTCTCTCTTCCATTGTAAATATTTTATTTTATCTTGATTATATTCTTTGTGTTATTACAGACTATTTATAAACACAGTCTCTGAACTATAAATCTAGGGGGGAGGGGGCAGAGCATTTATCCTTCGAATTGAGACTATAACTTAGACGGCATTAACAATTTATTCTTGTGAAATTTAAATTAAATTTTCTATGAAAATACATAAATGTCTTGAGAAATAGAATTTTACACTGCAGATGCAGAATTCATAATCACTATTATGCAGAAGTCATAACCACTAATAACAATTAGCTGCAGTTTGGCGAGAAAATTACTTTTTGGGTCGTCTGACATATTTACAACAAATTGGTTTTGCTTTGAAATAACAGTTCAATCAGTAAGTAATTTAAATTAATTTGTATATTTGCTTCTAAAGTTCCTAAAAAAAAACATGAAGTAGATATAGAGTATATTTTTTAAATATAAGTGATACAAATGAAAAGAGTGTGCTAAAAGTTCATCTTATTTGATTTTTTAATCATAAATACAATGATAACAACATTTATTCTCCTTAATAATGTTTTTGAAAATTATTTAATAATTCTGTAAAAGTTATATAATATCTTAGACCATATGAATGTTTCATCTTCAAATGCATTAAATACAAAAATTGTACACATTTTTTAAACAGTCAATACATTTGTCAAAGAAATTATATTAAAATTAGTTATAGTTTGTCACTGAACATAAGAAGTACAAACTATAAATGTACCGGGTGTCCCACGAAGAGGTCCCTATTTTTGAATTAATATATTAGATGCACCGAACACTCTACAAACCTGAAACTCAACAGTCCTAACATACACATATGTAAAAGAAATACACCTGCGTATCAGTTAATTCTGACACATTAGGACAAAATGGCGGAATATCAAAGAAATAGTACCTTTTCGTTAAAATAGTTTTATTTGCTTAAGTCTTACAACATAATTATTGAATTTTAACGATGTTACTAGGCACTAAACAACGTTAGGGATTTAAAGACATAAGTAACTCATAAATAAATTAAATCTATTTGATCCATTAACCTTATTCAAACTGATGTCCATCGATCGCAATGCACTGATGACAACGAAATAGAAAACAGTCATACGCTTTGCTGAACAACTCTCGAGGTATCAACAACAGTTCCTCTTCGATCAACCTCATTAGTTCATCGTCTGTCGCAATGTTATGACAATAAACCTTCTCCTTCAAAAAGCCCCACAGAAAAAAGTCACAAACAGTCAAGTCTGGAGACCTTGGGAGCCAGTCCATGAAGCTGCTGCCACGACCTATCCAACGGTTAGGAAGATTTTGGTCCAAAACTGCTTTGGCCACATTAGCATAATGCGGAGGAGCTCCATCCTGTTGAAAAAAAAACGTCTTTCATCTCAGGCTGAGAAAGATGAGGAACTATGTGATTGCTTAAAACTGATGCATACCTTTCTCCAGTCATTGTTTGTCGGGATATGTCATACGACAAAACACCATCCTTGGCAACAGCAGCCCAAACTGTTATACCTGTTGATTTTAATTTCTCTTCTTGTAAGATATGTGGATTTTTTGTGTTATAGTAATGACAATTATTCCTGTTTATAGTTCCTGTTCGATAAAATGTCGCTTCATCTGAAAACACGATTCCTTCATGCCATTTGCTATCTACGTCAGTCTTTTCAATTATTTTTGAACGAAATTCCAATCGTCTGTCAGGATCATCTTCAAGCAGTCCGTGAACTAAATGAGTTTTATAATGTTTGATTTTGTTCTTTTTGGCATACCTTTGGACAGATGACTTCGGTATCCCTGTAGCAGATTCCACCTTTCTTACTGAATTAGGCGTATTTGGAGATTCCATGAAAGCAGCACATACGATTTCTTCATTTTCTATGTTGGAGGATCTATGGTATTTTTTTTATTGACCCCGTTTCTAGTAGGATAGTCTTCCACTTACGAATAGATTTCCTTGACGGTGGAACTACACCTGAGTACCTTTCCCTAAAACACCTTATTGCTTCATAATCATTTTCAACGGCAATAGCCCAGGAACAACATTTCACTTTTTGCTCAGTTGAAAACGGCATGGTACATAAGACACTTTACAATGCAACTTAATAACAAATGCCAATGTTTATTACCAAATATGTTCATTTTTGTGGATACACGCAGTCGGCTGATAGATTTAAAATAGTCTAAACAGCTGTAGCTGTTCCTATTCTACATAAAAGTAGGTTTACCCTTAAAATACGATTGCTGATTTTGTTGCTTTTTGTTTTTCCTCCATTTTGTTTGGATCAGTCAGAATTAACTGATACTCAGGGGTATTTCTTTTACATATGTGTTAGTCACGACTGTAGAATTTCAAGTCTGTAGCGCGCTCTATACGTCTGTCATATCAATTCAAAAATAGGGACCTCTTCGTGGGACACCCGGTATAAGGAAAATATTAATTACAATAAGTAATCTAGAGCACCGGATATGCTTAAATGACTAATTTGTGGTTTTAACTCACCGCCAGCAATCCTTTTTTGAAGTAATCCTTCTATTTTATAACTATCACGACACGTGTTTCGGACATATTATTCGTCCATCGTCTGGTGAATAAAAATAATTAAAAACACACTTAAAACATATACAACACAATACAACATAAATAATACTGTCCCGTGTATGCGCGCACAATCAATACATGTAACATTTTCCCCCTGTCTCTTGGCTGACATTAGCCAGTGCACTGTGTCAGTTGTTATCTAAACTTGCTTAGCTGGCTTATTAGTTCGAAGGTGGGGGTAGCATCAAACAGTTTTTTATCGTTTAAAAGTTCATCCGGGTGCTCTAGTTCATTTTTATAAATGTGGTATTCTTCTACGCGGTTCATATAATTGCCTTTTATGCACTTTTGTATTATTTCCATATTGTTGTCTATGTTTTTATATGCATGGTCACAATTTACCAGATGTTCTGCAAATTTAGATTTTTCGGGGTGTTTTAATGCCTGAATGTGTTCTTTGTATCGTTTTACAAAAGGCCGTCCTGTCTGTCCCACGTAGAATTTATCACATGAACTGCAATTTAATCTATATATACCAGTGCCCGCGAATTTATCCTGTTTTGGTTTTGTGTTGGTATTCAGCATATGGTGTAGGTTTGAATTGGTTTTGTAGGCTATTTTGTAACCTTGTTGTCTAAAAACGTTGGCTATTGTGTTGTTAAATTTGGGATTATGCTGTAATATTACAAATTTGTTGTCCTGGTTTCTATTTGATTTAGTGCTATTTCTCTTATGTTTCATTTTCCTATGTATTGTATCTATTGTTTTTGGGTTGTATCCATTTTGCTGGGCAATGTGTTTTATTATGTTCAGTTCCTCATTGTAATCGGTCTCATTCATTGGGATTGAAATCAGTCTATTGACCATGTGGTTGTACGCTGTCATTTTGTGTGCCATTGGGTGATTGGATGTTTCATGGATGGTTTGATCTGTATTTGTGGGCTTTCTGAAGATTTTGAACATATGTTTTCCTTCGTGTTTTGTAATTGTTAAGTCCAGGTAATTTATTGAGTTGTTCTGTTCTGTCTCATGTGTGAAGTTCAAGTTGGGGTGTATATCATTCAAATATTTTCTCAGCTCCAGTGTTTGTCTATTACTGCCCCTAAATAACATAATTATGTCATCGACGTATCTATGGTAATATACAATATTATTATTAAATTTATTTTGGTTTGTCAGGATGAAGTTGTTTTCAATATGGTTGAGAAAGGTTTCGGCTAGGATTCCTGATATAGGTGAGCCCATTGGGACTCCTTTTCTCTGGCTGTAGTAATGTCCGTTGTGTTGGAAATAATTCTGTCTGGATTGCTGGCGGTGAGTTAAAACCACAAATTAAAATATTAATGCTTATATAATTAACACAAGTTAGAAAAGGGAAATTATATAAAATAAACAGCGTGTAAAATAAATTTAGGAATAATTTATGTATATTCATTTTTATATATATATACCTCTGTATATTCAGTTTTATGTAACTGAGAGAGATGTCACACCCATGGCCTTAAAGCTAACAATTTGCGCTTCTGTAGAATATTTACAAAAATGTACTACCACATAAAGAATACTCTACAGACCAAGGTAATTTCTCTTTTATTTTAATTAAAATAATTCAGTCATTCTTATGTAGAAAGAGGGTATACAGTGGCGGATTTACATACTTGGGGGCCCGTCACACCTTGTTTTTTAGGGGCCTCTTGTCTGCCGTTAAATGTTAACCTTTTACATTTACCCACAGGAATGAATTTCGATAATTAACACTTGTATGTTGTAAATAAGTTTATCAACTATCACTACAGGCTTTAAATTTACATTGGGAAATATTTTTTTCAATTAGGCCTTTATGAATCTATAGAGCAGCCACGATGGCCATGGTTGTTAAGGCGTCAAAGCTTTAACAATCGTCATGGCAACCATCATTAGAAAAGTTCCGGGTTCAATTCCCATTGACACCGAATAATTTCTAAATGGTTTCTTAACAGACATCATTGGCTGTGGTTCGAATTCCACGTAAAACTGTAGGTCCCGTCTTCATTAGCCTTAAGTGCAAAACAGCAGGACGTTAAACCAAAAAAAAAAATTAATCTATAGAGAAAGTAATTTTATAAAATGTTTTCAAGGATCCACTGGAAACAATGGTAGTAATAATTTAATGCTAATAAAATTTAAAGAAAAAACTGTTCTTAATATGAACATTTTTTATAGGTATAGGCTAGGCTAAATACATTTTTGAAGTTATACGTCTTTGTGCCCGTTGTAATCGGGATGGGGTGTCGGTCGAGAAACCGCGTCACGCATTAGGATTAAAATCCGGAAAGTGCCTTTTTATACATTTTCTCTACAAGAGATACCTCAAGAGTCTCAGTGAGTGAGTGGTTAACGCACTCGACTTCCACGCTAGAATCTCTGGTTCGATCCCCGGCTGGAAATTTTTTTCTTTAAAAAATTATAGGAAAGTATACGAATATACGAATGGCCAAAGAAGTATAACTTCCACCGTCTGGTCCGACGCAGACCCAATTTTTTTTTCTGACTTTCTGAGCAGCAAACGTGTCTTATCAGTTTGTCATAACTGATATGTTTTAAAGTTCCACTTTCTATATATTATACAGTATTGCCAAGTTTTTATACTAGAAGATAGTTTTTTTATTCTCTTTAAAGCACTAAAGGACCTTTCACCCGTAGCAGTGGATATTAAAATTGTAAGAAAGATTTTCATGATCGTTTCTAGATTGTGAAAGGTTTCTTTGAGCCCGTCGTTTGTCCCTATAAGCTTATACCATTTTCCTGGACAATTCTTTCTCACGTTCGTTCCTTCATCTAAAGTATTTGTAGTCTTGGTTTCTTCAAAGATATTCAGGAACTCATTAAAGTGTTTCAACTCAACAAAAGTGACACGTCGAAGTCACTAAAATAAATTTCAGATATATTCTTCAGTTGATCATCTTGAACGCAAGACAAGTTCTGGAAAATGTTAAAAATATGCTGAAGTTTTCCTTGTCTGTTTTTCAGTTCAAAAACAAGTCCTTCACAAATTTCATTGAACATTTCCACTCTCACTTTTTATCCCTTCCTTGTAAAATTACTTCGTTATCTGTTGAGGATGGAGTTCATAAATTACGTTCTTTTTTCATCCATTTGATTTCATCTTCACTGCATAGTTTTTTTTACTGATGTCAATAAATTTTGTCCTCCACTATCTATTGCTGAGAAATCTTCACGTGCATCCAAAACATTAGTTTTATAAAGAAAACAGTTATTGGAAAAACAACAATTAGGGAAAACAGTAAAATATTTTGAAATTTTAATATTCAATTTTGGGGCCCCCAGGATTGCGGGGCCCCTCGCACCTGCGACATGTGCGATACGGTAAATCCGCCATTGGGTATAAAATATAATTGTCTAACTTTAGAATAAGCTGGACTCTGGAATATTGAAAGTTGTTAATTTTTATTAACATTATTATCCACACTTGGTCTAAAACTGAGTTTTAAAGGGCACATTATTTGTTTATTTTATTAATAGAAAAGTACTTAAAAGTAATTAAGGGATGTATACAAAATAAACACCTAAAATATATATTTGATTGGATGGCTTTAATCAGTTGCTAATTTTAAATGCATATTAATACAATTTTAAATATGTTTACCTGGTTTTGGCCATATCTAACGGGTTTGAAGCACCAGCATAAGTGAAACCTGCCACCAAACTACTCACAAAATGGCAGGAAATATTGTCTTTTACGTATCCTGTATGATAAAAACATTACTGAGTACATTCTATTTACTATTTATTATAAGATTTAGGAGATTCAATATTTAATGATTGTAACATTCGTTATTTATTATTTCAAGTGAAATTCATTAGTTCAAAGGTTTATTAAGATTAATATTTTGAATTTAACATTTAATTTTAATATTTATTTTGTTTTTAAGTGACCTATTATAACATGCCTACCCATCAACATATTTGAATAACAAATAATAGTATATAGCCTCTCAACTTTTCTATTTGTAAATTATTGAATGTCTCACCTAAAGTATTGGTACTTCAAAAATTAATGTTTTTGTGCCAATCTCACCACCATCCAAAGTATGCATCACTTTTATTCATCAACAAATAACTCAGCCCAAAGATTCTGTACTTTTATAAACTGCTTAAGATTGTTTGATATTTTCAAGAAAATATCTAATGGAAAGAAATGTATAACATTTTTTAAAGTACGGTAGCTGAATCTATTAAAAAAATTATGTTAATTGCTTGTAAGTATAAATATAAAACCAAAAGCTAATTGTTATGTAATAAAACTGGAAAATATATATTCTTGTCCTTAAAATGTATCAAATCCTGCGCAGAATAAAAAAAATTTATGGATGCTATTGATTTTAAAAGTCACTGTGTAGAAACAGGTACAGGAACAAAAAATTACCTTATTAGTACGATATATAAAAAAAAAAACCTTCCGGTTGTAAAGTTTCAGAGATGAAAACTTCACCACAAGTGATAGACTTGAGGGTAAAATTCAAGTTGAGTAGTTCAATCTAATCATAATATTGGTGAAGAAGGTGTACACTACAAATTATTGTAATGAATGAGTGCCTATTAATTGATAAACCAATATAAAGGTCATCCTCTAAGGCGGGTAAATTGATATAAAAATTACTAAGGAAATAAATACTATACTAATCCAAAGTTAGTTAACAATATTTATAAATAAATAAACCATAAAGATATAATATTCTCTATCATAGATAGGAAAAGTCACTAGGATATTCAAGAATTCATTATATAAGTTAATACAACTGGATTAATAAAGACAGTAATAAAATAAACTCATTTTGATTCAAAGTGAATCATAAATATAAATTAACATTTCTGTGGAATATTTATAATTTGATCATGGAAACTAAATAAACAAAACTTTAACACAAAATCTTACAAAAATAATTCCTTTTGTTTCTTCAAAACACTGAAATGGTAATATCTCCATCTTCAATGTTACATGAGCTTGAAGTAATATCAGTTTGAAGTAGTTTAATTTGAATACATTTAAGATAATTTGAGTTCATATATTTTTTTTCTAATTTGTTTGCAAAATTAATAGTTTATTAATGTACATAATTTGGCTTAATAAACATTTTATGTAGATAACTATAGCTTAGTATATGACTGAGTTAATTACAAGTTAAAATTTTGTTATTTTTGTATTTCAATAGTACGGTACCTTTCTTCAGAATATATTGTTTAGTTTGTGTATAAGTGACAAGTTGTGCCACATTTGAGACTAGGGCTCTTAAAATAGTCGGCCCTACTCCTTTCCACAAGCCTGAAATCCCTTCTTCAGAACCAATTTGACGTAGTGCTACAAACACATTCCTGTAATTACGCCTTTCTTTGGGTGGAAGTCTCCCATCCGCAGTCATCCTAACCAGTGCCACCTAAATAATAACAACATTAAGAAATATCAAAAATAAATACTTTAAGAAATATAAATAAACATACATAAGAGATTTTATTTAAAAGTAAAATAAATCGTTATGACTTTGAATCAAATACATATTATTAGTGACCACATTTTTTTGCACAATCCTAAATATAATATAATTCTAAACGTACTACTAATGAAGACCCCCCCTGTCATACTACTGTGAGGGGAGCAGCATATAGTATAACAACTGTGTTAGACGTTCCATCTGTAACAAATTTAAAGAGAACTTTTGCCATAGAGCTACTCTGCTCAGCTAGTTGATGTAATTTGTTGTCAATATATTTGATATTATATTAATTTGCATGTTCCAAGATAAGCAATTTTCATGCTGTTAAGAGTTCAAGGTACCGTAATCATAATTTATTGTGTACCAGTCTTAGATAAAAACGAATAAAATAAATCGGAAGCTATACTGGGCCACATAGACTGGACATGTTCAAAGACTTACCTTGAAAACAAAAATCGCCAAACTGCAGAAATGTCTTAGCTGATCACTTACAAAATCATTATGATACATTGAGGTTAACTCAATAAAGGAAAAGCTAGATTAGATTTAGGTTTATTAACCAAAATAAAAAAAAAATATCACATGCCCTTAATTACAAAAATTAAAAAATTTACATGCCCTTAGATACAGAAAATATAAAAAATGGTTTGTTTACAATTTACAATTTAAGTTGAATTTAAAAGTTCCCTCCCTAAAAATTTAAAAGCTGAAAAACCCTCCCCATTAATAATAATTACAAAATTTATACAAAATTTTATTAATTAAACAAAATTACAAAATTTAACATATAGTACCATGGATTTATTAATAAGTAACATTTATGTCGTTGGCCAACTGTAAAGCTAAGTACAATTAAATAACAAAAAAATAAAGCATTAAATGAAGTTGTGAGACGTCTCTCTATAGTAAAAAAAAAATATGTATATAATTTCTAAAAGAGTCCTTTAAGGACTGAGGTTCCAAAATTGCTATAGCGCTCCTCCCAATATTATTAATTTATAAAAGACATATATATTAAATATTATACATTTCTAACAAGACACAAAAGTACACAACCTATTCAAAAAGTTTGCTAGAATGTTCACTGCAGGTTTTAGTAAAATTTCTTTATAAAGTTCATAGCTATTTCAAAACTAGGCACTGTCGCCGAAAATAACCATTAAAGTTGCATAGGTAGTCAGCAGATAAAGTATTGTTTTTTTTATTTAGCAGAACATTTTTAACTCTTCATATTGAAGTTGGATTTAGAAGTAGAACATGGTGTAGTAGTTGGATTTAGAAGCAGAACATGGTGTAGTAGTTGCACCAGTTATACACTGCATGTAAAAACAAAATAACATGTTTTTTAGAATTAAAGTAGGCTTTAAAACCAAAACATAGTGAAAAGCCTTTAGGTTAAAATTTTGCCTTTATAATATTTTAGATAATAGGTGACAAGCAGGTATTTTAAAATAACAATGTTAACTGTTAATACAAGATTTAACCAAAGTTAACTTGTCAGCATATGTCATGTTACTTTAACTGTTGTTACATGTCTAGAGAGCACATGTTAAACTTTTAAAATGTTCATTGTTTATAGGCTCAATATATTTCAGAGATATCAAAGTTATTTAAATGATAGGATTTTAAAAGCCCTTATTTGTTAAAAATTACACAGCTTTAAATTTGTAACAAAATTACATAAATTGCCTAAGCTAGGCTTTAGTTTGAAAATAGGCTAGTTACATTAATTGTATACTGATGGTAAATTAAAGAAAGAAAATTTTAATAACATTGATATAAAAATATACTTAATGAATTTGAACTATTATTTATAATATTAAATGTAAACTTAAGTTCACATAGTTGTAAACTTACAAGTAATGTTTTACAACAAAGGCAACGTTACATAAGATGAAAGCAAAGACATTTCAATTTGGTAAATATAAAGTTCACATACCTGGGTTTTTAGTAGAATGGTCTTAAAAGAAAAGCATATTAATTACTAACGGACTGTCGATCATATAGTCCCGACTAAGACATTTACAAAAAAATTAAGAACGGCACAAAGACCAAGCCATAACGTCTGTCGAGTTGAACAAAACGGGAAGGTAATGGCTACCTTTCAACTGAGTTAATGCTAGGACAGACCCGGTCACGTGATAAACAGCTGGTCAGTTCAGATAGGCCTTTTGACGCTATAAACCAGTGTGTCTGTAGAGTGCTGCTTTGCTAGATAACGGGAACGACTTGAACAAGAAGAGACGAATAGCAGACTGCATTGTCGGTAAGGCAGGGCGCCTATTAGGAAACGTAATAATTGGCAGGAGAAAATGATTGTACAAACTGTGGCCCTCCTTTGTATAAAAGACAAAAGTGAAATAAAATACACTAAAACCTCGTTTATCTGAATTTCGTCTATCCGAAAATTCGGTTTATCCAGACAAAATTTGGAAATTTTTTTTTATACTGTAAATATTTTGTTATTTTATTATAACAATCTTAATTTCAGTTATTCAGTTGTTTAAAGTAACAAAAAATAATTAATTTTATTGTTTCTGTAATTTTCTACCACAAATTATTTGATTTTTCCTTAAAACTGTAGGAATAATAATGGTAAAAAACACAAAAATAATCGGTTTATCTGAAATTTCGTTTATCCGGAAAGGGTCTATTCCCATCAATTTCGGATAAACGAGGTTTCAGTGTACTTCAAAATAATAATTCCAAGTATTTTCTTGGAATTTATTTTATCATTTGATAACCAGATCATACAGGTAACAAAATCTAATTCATAGAACAGTTCAAAGAATTATAATGATAAAAATAATAAACCTTCTACATATAGGCTAGTCATGAAATTTCTATAAAATTAACAGAAATCCTCTTTTTTATTTTATACCAATCTAATGATTTAACAAGATCTTTCTTTTCCAAGGCAAAGCCTTTTCATAATTGGTAGATAGTTTTCTTAGGACATTCAAACATTCCTGCTGCATCATACACCACAGATAGCGCTTTATTTCTATTAGAATGGAGATAGATCGTTAATAAACTATGGTCACTGGCAAAGTTGCAGGGTTAGGTGTACCATTATATTCAGGGTACTAGTACTGAAACAAAATACCTGTTAATATTTTCATTCATGAACTCGACCGGCACTAGTTAGAAAACGGAGTGCACTTCTAAAGGATTTAAATCCAAATTGTTTAAAAGACAAATTTGTATATATTGTATATTTGGTGTTGTTATGTTGGGCAAAAAAGTTTACAAATATGAATTCTTTTGGGAATGCCTAGGGTTCCTAACATTACAAGGTTTTACGGGTTATAGACATTGGAACCAAACATTTTAAAGTTAATTTTGTGCTAAACTTGGAAATTCCTTTTATTGGTTTGAAGCTATAATTTGTATTTATATTTATGTTATAGAAGTAAACCTTTTAATGAAGTTCAGAACAATGTAATTGACCGAGGTAAAAGAGGAAATAATGACATAAAAAAACAAGCTGTGCACAAAGTATGCTGTCCGAGTTTCTATTATGATATTTAGTCATGCACAATAGTTCTTTTAAACCCTTAGCACAAGAGTCAGACTCGCTCTTAATTGATGGCAAACAACTTTGTATGAATATTATAACATTGTTTCCTGCAGTAATTTAACCCAGTCCTTTTAGAATGCATAGCTAGAAGTGAGCCTATTACACAAATGGAGACCCTTTTTAAAATATAACATAGTTGTTATTCGTACATCTGCAGGTGTTGAAAACACAGCCCCAAAAAATCCTGCTGTCAAAGCTGCAATAATACGAGAAGGAAGCTCTGGGTGCTTAGCCCTGCAAACAGAAATAATAAATGTTAATCATAAAATTTGATTAAAAGATTGCATTTATTTTGAAATAATAGGCATAAAAACAAGTAAGCAAGGCTATGCCTTTTTTATATGGAATTTAATGTTATATTTGAATGAATATTGTCTACAAGTCAAACAAAATGTTAAGAACTGGTTTACTTCTCAGTTAGAGAAAATTAGAATAATTTGTTTAATATTATAGGCCTATAATAAATGAAAGTCTAGTTTCAACCCACTAGATAGAGATTTTAAAATGATAAGAAAGTGTATAATATAAATCTATCTGTGAAGCTAAAATGGCAGCTAATGATAAAATGATACACAATATTAAAAATAAGTGTAAAACCGCGTGGACAGTGAAAAAATCTGAGTGTTCTAAGCCTAAAGCAGTAACAGCTGAAACTTTAAATAATTTCTTTATAAATGTGTTCACTAGTACAAAAACTTTTTCTGTAGACGAAACACAAAATATAACATATTTAAATTTATAAAATAATTTTGAAAGATCTTGTAATATTATGGAAGTCATTTTTAAGTGGATCTTACTTAGTCTGTGTGGCGAAAGTTGTTACACAGAGTAGTTTGCCACACGTGCTGATGTTTATGGTCTTTCTTACTTTATAATTAAATGATTAATGTGATTCTTGTACCGCTTACATACCCGATTAACCTAGTTATAGTTAATGGAATATTTCCTCAGTGTCTTAAACTAACTAAAATGACATCTGTTTATTAGAAAGGTGTTAGGAGCTTCCCTTAAAGCTACCGTCTGATAGCAATTGTTCCTATATTAAGTAAAATTATTGTTTGATAGGGCAACTTCACAATTATTTTGTTAGTAACAAATAACATATTCATCAGTGCGGCTGTAGACCTAAACTTTCAACAGAAATGGCTATGGAAACTGTCACTTAAAACATTTTGAAAAGTTTTGAAAACAAGTTAGTTATAGGTGCCATTATCATGATATTCAGAAGGTTTTTAATTGTATTTTACATATTGCACTTAGCAGTAAGTTTCAATTCTGTGGTATGTGAAACTAAGACTCAAACTAATTGAATCCTACTTAAGTAATAGAAAGTAAATGGTTATGGTCAACAATTATGTATGTTGCTTTAAGAATGTTACTGCAAGTGTGCCTCTGGGATCTGTCTTGGTGCCATTTTTGTTTATAATATTTGTAGTAAATTAGATGTTTTTTCAATAATTAGAGTTACATTAGTACTGTTATATGAGAGTTTACTTGCATGTGTAAGAGGGTGCGGGTGAGGATGTGTGTCAAGGATGCAAATCGTAAATTAAAATTTTTATTTTATTATAATGTTTTTATCATGGCACCCTTTGATTTTATAAATATAATTCAAATGGTTTAAACTAATTTATTGAAACGGTACGAAATTCCAATAAAGAATACCTGAAATTCATCTCATTCACCATTTAAAATATGTGTCTGACATTCATCATATCACTCACCTCATGAACATCATCAGTGTTTTTAAAATCATTGTGAATAAAATTGTAAACCATAAATGACCAGGCATCTGGATACAGAAACTAGCAATAAACTGTACAACTTCTATGGGAGAAGAATGGGATGAAAGGCATGGTGGGACGGTGGGTATGGATAATTTCTGAGTCTAGCTACAAAAGCCGTGAGGAACTGAAACATTTTCTACCAAATTTTATACAATGAATTCAACACTACAAATCAGCAGACCGTGAAACCTCAACCAGTAAATATCAAATCAAGACACAACATCTAAAACATGATTAACAAATGTTATTAGATAAGTAAGCTTCAGCAGCCAAATAAGTCATCAATACCTTCCTTCAACCTTACTCAATACACAAGTTTATGAACCAATTTATTAAAACGCCAACTTGAACCATATATTCGAAAACCAATAACTCTGAATTTAACTTCCAAAAGTATACAGTGACTATTTTAACATTTCATCGGTGAATAAAGAGCTCTTAAAGTGAATAATTCGTAAACATTAATTAAAGAACAATCACCCATAGACATTTTCATTGCATATTTTTATTGTACTGTAATTATTAGATCATCATTATCACCCAAATAATTCATACACTAATCATTAGTTTTAGTACTGTAAGCCTGTTTTGTGTATTCTAGTCCTTGTAATTTTCTTATCTGAATAACTGAATGTTAATAATTTTTACTATTCTGTTAATAGATTGTGAATTTTAAATTTAGTAATTAATAAATATTTTATTGTCTTATAACTAATTGCTATTTCAGGTCTCTTTATTTTAAATTTATAGTTAACCAGAACAAAAATATTTAAATTAAGAACCAAGTCTATTTTTAACTGTAGGCCTAGTTTTAGTTTACACCTTATAAAAGAGGGTTTTCAACTTAACAGAAATAAAAGGACATTATATTAGATGTTAGAATAATATACTAAGTTGTAATATTAGGTATGTAATTACTGAGAAATATAGTTGACTATATTATTTATGTCAACAATGTATTATTTTTAATGTTAAGAAAAAATTACAATACATGTTAATGAACATTGCGAAATATATGGAATATTAAACAAACTCCTATTTGATAGTAATAAGTTTGTTTGACTTTTTTTATTGTACAGTATTTTTACAAAACCTAAAAAAATAAAAAGAGATCACCCTAAAACGCTATTTTCTTCTAGATTTGTAATGGGACAGTAAGGATAACTATAAGATTTATTAATACAAATAATGATTTTTTTGTTTATTAATTAGTTACTGTACCTATTGATTTCATCCAAGGCTGCCTGATAAATACCTAATCTTGTAGTGGTGTAAGTTGCTTGTCTGAATAGATTGGCAGAAAGTCCACAATACAAAGCAGTCACGCCTTCATTTCTCACTATGTTTCTAATAGCTTGGAAAGAGTTACTATGATCTCTCTTAGAACCTAGTTCTCCACTGAGCTGCATTCGGCTCTTCAGAAGGTCAATGGGTTGAGTTATTAGAGAAGCACCCATCCTTGAACAATAATTTTAATATTGTATACACCTTTTTTTTAATATTGAATGATTTTATTTATTTTTTTTTTAAAGGTTGGCGTTTTTTTACTTTTTTGAAGTTTTTTTTTCGGTTTTATAATTTTAATATTGTATATTTTCTTATTAGTAATAGGTATTGGATTTGTAAATACTGTATTCAATGTTTCTATTGCCCTACATCAAACTAGCATTTTTATACAATAGATCTCCATTTTTGCTATTGTAGGTCAGTCAACAACATGTATTTCCCTTTGGTGGGGGAAATTTTTACATAATCTAAAATAATTTGATATAAAAATACTTTCTTACCTTTTTATTTATTTTGAAACCTGTACACTTCTGGTAAGATCCTTAGATAATTTGAATAGTGCCATGTCTGGAATGTCTCATTAATTCATGTCTGTTTTCATGAATATATTTTGTACCGTACCTACTATTTAAGAACCACTGCACTCCCCACTTAGTAGTATGGATTTTTATTTGATCATAATAGTATGTTATTTATCTTTTACACTTATGGTGTTCCATAAATCATACAGTATTCGATCATGATCCCATTTTTAAAAGTTTAGTTTTAGCACTCAATAAACACATTGCCCGCCATGTTTGATTCTAAGTATAATTAGCTGACAATTGTATAGGCTACTATTACAAATTTAAACAAAATACATGTAATTTTATGGTTGTTTTCAGTTTTTAGTAAGTTTTGTCATAAAATATACGTAAAACTCTCTTAAAAAATATAGATGAATGTAACCCATGGTTTTGGGTACAGCATTTGTTTAAAAAGTACAAGATCTTTTACGGGTAAGCAGGTTGTTAGTTATTTTTAAAAAAAGGATACTTAATATTATAACCAAAATAGGCTCAACTTTATCACAATTATTTTGAAGTGATTAATTACATGAAGGAATAATAAGTGCTTGGTAAGAAACAACAATAAAACACTTATCAAAATACAACAACTTATAAAAGTTTCTTTCCTTTACAAATGTATATGTATTGGATTTCTTAAATAATATGCTGAGGGTGAGGGGTTAGTATTTGACTTCAAAGCCTAATAAGGAACAATATGGTGGTTAGAAAGGGCCTTTGCGGTTTAAGGACATATTGCTTGCCCCATTTGTAGTTTAATTTATCTTTTTAAAATCATCTACTAATAAATTATAATAAAAATGCTCTGATAAAGAGGTATTTTTCATAAAATCTAGTCTGTGGATTGGGTACATTTTATCTCAATTTCTTGTGTTAAAATTATTATTCTGTATAAAGTAACTGTCAAGAATAAAAAGCTAGGAGTATGTAAAAAGGAGGTAGGAGCTCAAGCAAATAAAAAGATGGTTAAGGTAATAAACTAATCTTAGGTTTGGTTTAGTTGCTATGATTCTTATAATTTTTTTCAATTGGTGTTTTGCCTCTTTTTAGCTACCCCTTAACAATATACAGTACGGTACTTAATTCGGAAATAAAAATAGCTATAATAAACCAAGGTCTTTCTTTTTGCATCTGTCATACAGAGTTTTTCATATTCATTTTGAAGCAGAGTGTGTGTTCTTAGTAAGGGGCTGTACTGTGTGATTTTTAGTTTTAGCGTTAGTTACCGGTAATTTTAGCTACCAAAAACTCAGTTTCAGAGATTCTTTTATTACTTTAATTGTCGAAAAATAAAAAAATAATAAAAAATAATGGACCAATTTTGCTTTACTAACCATTATGTACAAAATAAGGAAATATAGTTTGTGGAATTATATTTTGTTTGTTGTAGTTTATAAGTTATTTAAATTTATTTTTCTCAATTTCACTATTCACATAGCAACAATGAAGTTTTTAATATTAATATTTACTACAATTTCAAATATTTGTAAATGACGAAATAAATAAGTGATAAAAATGTTGACATTTAGATATTATACAACGTTTAACTTACTTACCCGCCAACCCCACCAGTGATACAGTTTATATACAGTGGCACTTGCAAATTATCTATCTTTCTAAATTTTTCTGACTCTGTTGTTTTATTCATTGTAAAATTCTTTGTACATCAAATACAAGTCAACTGTTCAATTGCCCTACAATTCCACTTAAAAATAACAACACATCTAGATAAAAAAGCACTTCTATGTCTTCAGACACTCTTGCAGATGATTACTTCTATTGTGGTCTGTAATTAAAACAAATTATTCCAATTTAACTAAACACAAACCAATGCTTAACATTTTGTTAATTCACACACTGGTTAATATATTTACTTGCCTAACTTAATATATTATTGCATCAGGGTTTTCTATATTTCACTATCACACACATCTAGAAACCTGTGGCCACACTTTTGCTATATTACAGATAAGATTAAACTGAAGATAACGTCTTTTCACAACACAATATTTAGTCTACATTCAGGTTTCACTGACTTTAATGGTTAAGTAATCAGTTATTACGACATGTTTTCAAATTCTTTATTTTGGGATAGTTTACACATCACTGACTAGATAATGTTACCTGCATGTTTATGTAATTTCCACATAGTGTAGGAATAGTGTCTCTTACTGGTAGTTTGGCAAATAAACAGAAAGGTTTAGTATTAATTTGTTGGCTCTGTTTTACTTCTCATGAGTGCATAATTAATTGATGTGCAAATATAAAAATTTCAGTCAAAATTGGTTTAAAATCTAATAAATAGGTACAAATTAATGATTTTATGTCCATAAACGCACTTCTAAAATAAATATTTTCCCAGTTATATTCTTCCGTGATCATCCCTGGAGCAAATTTCCAAAATACCAGATTTTAGATTTAGGAGCCAATCAAAGTGCATCTATACATTCCTCCTTAACCTTTTGAGACCCTATTTTATTCGATACAAGGCCTTCCTAGCTTTGGAAGTTTGCTAACATCCAAACTTAGATTTGGCAGTATAAAGTTTCTTTTGGCCTTTGCAAAACAGAAAGCATCTAAACATATACTTTTCTGGTCATTGGACTTTGTGCCTAACATGTAAACACATTATATCTCAGAAGAAATACTAAAGAAGAAAACTTATTTAACAAAATAAAATATGGTGTTATTTAAATAATTTTCCATAATACTGGTTAATACACGTTTTTTAAATTTATTTTAGAAAAATTTTTATTTTCACTAACAACTATCTATCCACGAATGACAAATATTACAAAAACTTTAAAGACAGAGGAATTTAGATAACTAAAACAACAACAATTCAAATTCCTTGACATCTCAAATGTTTACTATTCCTTTACAGTTTAATACTAAACTTTAAACTAAAACCTTTAATACTAAATTTTCCTCTATAAGTCGAATATTTTTAAGAAAGAACTTTGATAAGAGAAATATTAACAAATGTTAAATGGTATAAGTTACCTGTGCACTGTCATCCAATACTTGTTTGTTCGTTGTGACGACAGCAGTTTCAGGTTACCCCATCATCCACATAAATTGCACATAAAAACACAAAAATAAAATAATTTCACTCACAATTTGTCACAAACACAATGTACAAAGCACAAAATAAAATCGTTATAATATAAACACATGTTGCCCGGGTGTAGTGAGTGAAATAATTTAATTTTTGTGTAATTTATGTGACCGGATGATGGGGTAACTGAAACCGTGGTAGTCACAACGAACAAAAAAGGATTGGATGACAGTGCACAGGCAATATATAAATATTTAACATTTGTTATTACATTCTAATCAGGGAGCTAAATAAAAAAAAAAGAAGAAATATTGTTGGTTTAATAGACATCATAATAATCTCCTACAACTCTACAAGTCAAAGTTTTAATAAAATCCCCTCTATAACTAGAAGTTTTGGCTAGTGGAGCTTTGTAAGTTAAAGATTGTTATCCATAAAGTCCAACATGACAAAATTTGCATGTCAAAAGATCAATAACTTTCCTCACTCCTGCGTCATCACATTTTCCACAGTTAATATTCAGAACAGTTCTATTGTTCACACTATGTACATAAATCAGAATACTCTACCGAAGTGAGCAAAGGTCGTTCAATTTGTGTTTTTTTCAATGTTGTTGATTTTTGCCCTTGGTAACTTGAATCTCACCATCTCAAACTGTTGGATAATAAGAAGTTTTACTAATCCCTCTGAGATTGTAGTTAATGAAGTATAGTATATCAAAGTTAACTTTGAGTAAGACTCGCACAGGTTTAGGGAAATGAGAGGAGTTAAAGTCCCCAATCACTGACTTTCAAGTTAAACTCGTAATCTGCAAATCACTATATTGCTCCAAGTAAACTATACTCTACTACAATACTGCTCTATAACTATTTCAGAATTTCTTAATCAACCAACAAGTAACAATTCAGAGTAAAACAGGACAAATCTGTATATATCATATATTCTCTTTAATAGCTTTAACAACTTT
>JAGFPH010003024.1:0-10079 GCA_018207615.1 Philaenus spumarius
AAATTTGGTATGTAGCTTCCTCTAGGGCCGTAGGTGCTCAATATGAAAGGTTTTCAAAAAATTCGAAATTTTTGGTGGTCTTGGGGGGGTTTAAAGTTACTAAATCACGATTTCTCTAAAACTACTGAACGGATTTTAATGAAATTTGGTATGTAGCTTCCTCTAGGGCCGTAGGTGCTGATATGAAAGGGTTTAAAAAAAATCTAAATTCTAGGGGGGTTTAGGGTGGGGTTCAAAGTTACTAAATCACGATGTCTGTAAAACTATTGAACGGATTGGAATGAAATTTGGTATGTAGCTTCCTCTAGGGCCGTAGGTGCTGATAGGAAAGGTTTTAAAAAAATTCGACATTTTTGGGGGGCTTGGGGGCGTTAAAAGTTACTAAATCACGATTTCTCTAAAACTAATGAACGGATTTTAATGAAATTTGGTATGAAGCTTCCTCTATGGCCGTAGGTGATGATAGGAAAGGGTTTCAAAAAATTCGAAAATCTAGGGGAGTTTGGGGGTGGGGTTCAAAGTTACTAAATCACGATTTCTCTAAAACTACTGAACGGATTGGAATACAATTTGGTATGTTGCTTCCTCTAGGGCCATAGGGGATTACTAAGAATGGTTTTCAAAAAATTCGAAATTTTAAGGGGTGTTTAAGTTGGGTCAATGTTACTAAATCACAATTTCCCTAAAACGACTGAACGGATTGGAATGAAATTTTTTATGTAGCTTTCTCTAGGGCTATAGGGGATCACTAAGAATGGTTTTCAAAAAATTCGAAATTTTAGTGTGGTTTGGGGGTGGTTCAATGTTACTAAATCATGATTTCTCTTAAACTACTGAACGGATTGGAATGAAATTTGGTATGTAGCTTCCTGTAGGGCCATAGTGGCTCACTTAGAAAGGTTTTCAAAAAATTCTAAATTTTAGCTGTGTTTAAGGGGGGGGGTCAATGTTACTAAATCATGATTTCCCTAAAACTACTGAACGGATTTTAATGAAATTTGGTATGTAGCTTCCTCTATTGCCATAGGGGATCACTAAGAATAGTTTTCAAAAAATTTGAAATTTTAGGGGGGTTTGGGGGGGTTCAAGGTTACTAAATTACGATTTCTCTCAAACTACTGAACGGTTTGGAATGAAATTTGGTATATATTTTCCTGAAGGGCCATAGTGGCTCACTTAGAAAGGTTTTAAAAAAATTTGGTTTGGGGGGTTCAAAGTTATTAAATTACCGTAGGTACTGATAAGAAACGGTTTAAAAAAGTTTCGAAATATTAGGTAGGGTTTGGGGGGCGGTTCAAAGTTACTAAATCACGATTTCTCCAAAACCACTTAACGGATTGGAATGAAATTTGGTATGTAGCTTCCTCTAAGGCCCTAGGTGCTCGCTAAGAAAGGGTTTTAAAAAAATCAAAATTTTAGGGGAGGTTTGGGGGGTGTATGTTACTAAAACTCCCCATAAGAAATATATAGTGTAATTTATATTCATTGATATAATATATTGTTTGTTAATATGCATTGAATTTTGATTTGTCTATCCGTGCAAAGCCAGATCGGGCTAGCTAGTATAATAATGTAATATGGATGTGTGTTACATGCATCTAATATTTTCCATGGTAACATTTTCCTACTTTTGCAATTCTAAATAACCATCTCCTATGCTACTCTTAGGAAGGTATAAAGTTTCAACTGAAAGAAAGTATGTGGCAGTTATCTCGTACCGTTTATTTACATTGCAATGGGTATGTTGTGTTCAATTTGGTATTAGTAAAGTAATAAAGTAATATAAGTAATACAGTATTATAAATTTAATTGAGCTTTTACTTGACTAATTTTATGGTCTTATTCGTATATATTAGTAGGATTTTTTAATTTTAATATTTGAAAATAAATAGGAAGTGTATTAATAGAGATGGTTTATCCTCTAAGTAGTACTTACAAATCTCAGACCAACCAAACTAACGGTTTGCTTTTTTAACATATTTATATTTAGTGTGCCTGATGTGGTTATTATAATTATTTATTATTAGTGATAATACTAACACATAGTGGTTGCAACTAAATACTGAGACCATACATGTAGTTTAATTGCACGTTTATAATATCTAATTATATTTATAAGTATATAATATATATATTATATAAAATTAAGAAAGTGTTATGTTTTGGAATATGTAATAAAGATATGTTTTGGTATAGGCCTATTAGTTGCTAGAGTTAGTGTTTTGTATGTGACGGTATTGACCAGCAAAATAGACTAGGAAGTATAATATGAATACGGAATTAGTAGCAAGGTCGCGTGATAGGTCATTTAACGCGGAACAAAACAAATGCTACGGAAGCAACGGTTGTTTTGTTGGAGATGTCAACAGGAAGCTAGACGGGTTATAAAGTATAATCCGAATCTAGAATCTTGGCCAGAGTACGGTGGTCGATGGGCCAGAGTGGGTTGGTCGAGAGGCCAGTCTGTTAAGGTGTTGGGCCTGAAGATAGGCCAGTCTGTTGTTAAGGCGTTAGGCCGGAAGTTAGGCCAGTTCGTCGTGAAAAGTGCGGCCAGGAAATCGAGACGTTGATTCCCGATCAGCTCAAAGTTTGAACCATTGAAACGAGATCTCAAGTGAAGGAACTACAGGACCTGCTGAAGACAACACACTGAGTGAGCAAAGCAAAGTATTTTGGTCTATTGTTAATGGCACATTGTATTCAGAGTTTTGGGGTTATTCATATAAAAGTAACGCGCTTTAGTTGCCAATACCGTAATCCAGTCTGTCTTATAAAGGTAAATACCTAGTAAAAGAAATGTACGTAGCATAAGTGTAGGCTAATGGGAGAGACTGTATGTTATCTGTAATTGCAAAGGCGAACAAGTAAATTAATGTTAAATTAAGTATTACCACTGAACCACGATGCATTGTTATTGAACTGTTTCTAGACAAATTAGTGTTTGAACCCGGAATAATAAGAGGGTAGTAGATTTCAACCCTAATACCAGTCGAAAAAATTACTAGCCCTTTTTAGCTTATTTTTTTTAAATGTCTTAGTAAATAATTTTTTAAAGTACAGGATTGATTTTCAAAGGTATAAAATTTACATTCAAATTAACTTTCTTATTATTTTGTTAAAATAATAATTGTTGTTTTAACTCTATTACAAGATCTTCTACAAAACCATAAAATGCCTTTACCTTTGTTATAGAGTTACCAATTAAAACAAAACACATACAATCACAAAGAAAAACTATTCTTAAAACATCAATTTACCAAGTAAAATTTTATTCTGAATATAAAAGATAAGCATACATAATATGAAAGTATAAACTATTGACTAAGTTAAAACTCATTTTACACAGAAACAATATACAAGTGAAGTGATTTTGAGTGTGTGCAGAAATGTTTATGAAACGCTTGGTGATTAGAGTTTGTGCAAAAATATAAATCAACAATTACTTATTAGCGGGGAATATATCTGTCAGCCAGCGGGGATTTTGGAATAATTAACGTTCTGGAAACGTTCGCAACTCGAGATAAAACGAGGGTTGCTTGATTTATTGGAATCTGTGATTTCTGAAATATTTCTGTTAAACGGTCTACTGTGTTTCATTGCTTATATAATATTTTAAAATGTGTAACTTTTATTCTAATCTACGTTTAATTAAGTTAAAATCAATAAACTATCTTATAATTATTATTTTAAAGTTGATTATTAAATTACCTTTGCTCAACTTACTTTAAAATGTGACTAAAAACTGGAAAGATTATATTTTAATAAACGCAAATTTAAGACTGATAAAATAAATTTGTAAATTTATCAATTATAAACATAGTACTATCCAAGCCAAACCTTAATTCAACCACTAATAAAATATAGAATACAATAAATTATAAACAATTTTATATTTGCTGATCACAATAAATAATGTATATATATATTTTGTATTGTATAAGTATTTTTGCAGATGCCTATTAGTTTTCTCCACAATAAACATAATTATAAATAATAATAATATTATTTCATAACAATTACTCATCTCGTACACCATGAGTCACCAATGTTAGTTACAGACCTACGTAATTATTTGAAAAAACACTTTTTAATAATCGTTTCAAAATTTAAAAGTAAACCATGTTCGCTGATCGATTGGATATAAATCTCATTCTTGATCGGTTGAAGTAGAGTAGGCTAATAAGTTCAATAAGTTCAATAAAGAACTGTTTAAAATGTATGTTCCTAAATATATTTCAGAAATTTTTGATTTGATTTAGTAAAGTATTTTTTTAAGTATCTGTGCATAAAATCAGTATTTATTTGCTATCTGACGTATAATACATAAATGTTCAGTCAATATATTAAATCAATACAATACAAACAAATATTTAAACAAAATAATAGGTATGATACAATGTTTTTCTATGTCAAAAAATGTTGGTTTAGGATCAACGAGAAAGGTGTTTAATGAAAAAAAACAAAACAAACATAATATATAAGTTGGCATTGATAAATATACATGCTAGTGTACGTGGATGTTTTAAAATGTTGTATTTTATGGACAGTCTTCTCTTGCAAATGAACAATTGTTGAAAAAACACACAAACATGTTTATATTAATTAGCAACGGTGATTTTCCAGGCTTCGAAAAATGTTAATACATCCAATGGTTTTCGTTATACATACTATACATTAATGATATCAATAATTTAAAAAATAATTAAATTATTTGCTCTATGAAAAAAATATTTATATATACATAAGAGAATTGAAGTACGTATCTTTTAAAAGTGTTTCATTGATTTAAGTTGTTTACAAAAATATTTAGATTGTGTTCCATAGTAGAAATATAGTTTGTGTGGTTATATTTATGTAGGCAACTTTAATAAAATAATAATTGTATTACTATAGAATGTATCAAGTATTTCACCGGTTTCAGACATTTATATTATGGTATAACATATGTTTAACCTTCATATATCTTTCGCGGTTAAAGTGAATATCAGGTGTACAACGAATTTGTGCAGACTCATTCAAATTGTTTAAATAGCAAATTAAAACAATTTGCAATAAAACATTTTCTATCTTGCTGTTGCAACACTACTTTTACAGGACCAGAGAGGCTGTATTGATTTTAGTCACTGCATGTAGATACACCCACTCCCCACCCGCTTAAACAACGAGCAACAATTTTCTTGCTTAAACATAATTAATGGCTGGTTAAAGAACACTGGTTACGCTTTTAACAATGGGGGATGGGTTTCCTTATCATTTTGTAAATTATTTTATCATTGCTTCATAAAATATTTTTTTTATGTATATATTTTCTTAGATAAATAACCAAGTTAACGTAAATAAAAATGGATCTAAGATCATACAAATAACATATTTAAAGATAGTAAAACAAGTTATTAAATATATTATATTTTTTATGAAATTGTAAAGTTAGTTTTTTAGACCTACAGTTAACGTTTATCGATCACAAAATTTAACACTAAAACTACACAAATATATATATTCAGTGTAACGGATCACTCGTGCCAGACATATAATTAACTAGTTATTCCAGACCACCTTTCAAACTTGAACCGAAATATTTTGTAACTAATGAATCAAAGGGAAATATCTTTGTTCACTTCACAGTAACCCAAGCGACTTAGCTGGTAAATAACTTTATTTGGAAACCATTTTAAATTGTAAAAACTCTATTGTAAAAGTGTTACTTGTTTTGAAAGTAAGCATTTAAAAACCAAGTCATTACTTACTTCATCCCATTTCAAGATGGAGGTTCGAAATTCTTTGTATTGTTTTTTTTTACTGTGAACAATTTTTAAAGATCTCAGAAACAAATATTTTAATGTATAACTTCTGAACTATTTAATATGTTTTCCCACATTTAACAAAAATGAAGTGTCGAGGAAATAAAAATCCTAAACCTAATAAACTTTACTTTAAATTTTAAAGTAAATTGAGTTGGATATCAATTCTAAGGGCTGTTTAAGTTCGCTGTACATAAACTTTTGTCATATTTCCAACTTTCACAAACTTGTAGCTAAAAAGTTAAATAAAAAAATTTTCTGCATTGAGATCTCTTTTATTCGCATTCACACTAGACCTACATCGTTATTTTAAATATGGGCTTTTGATTTCGTTTAAACTCCTCACTTTCTAATAAATATTATATTTTTTTAAATAAACAAGTGCTGTATAATATTGTTTACAAAATTATAAAATCGTCAATGTTAAAAAATATGGTTTCCGGATAGTAAACTTGTTTAGAGATAGATAATAGAAATAAAAGCACAAACATATCTAAGGCCATCTGAAATCGAGATGAATTCAAAATTTTGATTTTAAAAATACCTCAAAATTATTATCGTCCTAAGTTTACCTTAAAACGTATTTAAAAGGCTTTTACTCCAAAACAAATATTACTATTGAAGTACTTTGTTTTTAACAAAACATCTTCTTAGATTCTTTAGATGTGCAATCGTTAAAACCAACTTTCTGATTTTTGCTCGCAGTACATATTGTCCTGTTACCACTGCATATATACAAAAAAACTAGAACAAGGAAACCCCTTGTTGTAAAATATGTTTTTCAAATATGATGGAAGGGCAAACTGGGTACATATTTATATTGTGGCAGTTTAGATATATAATTTGCATATAGTTTTTATGTTTAATGTTTTTAAAAATTATAGTATTACGCAAATAGTTTTTACTATGCAGTAAAACATCACTTTTTTAGTTGAGCAACATCATATTTGTTCAGTCAAATATGATATATAAAAAAAATATTGAAAATACATAAACAAAAACATATTGGAATGTATAGTAATGCTTGCAATTAATTGTTATGTTAGGATCAACAAAATATTAAAGTTATACAAAATTTGAAAGAGCCTGGACGAGTGGACGTATAATACTTATGAATTTTCCATAAACAAGTATTGGGTTAAAATAATAGGCTGTGGAAATAAAAAGTTCACCTTTTTCTAAACGTGTGTTTTTAAGGATTTTTGTTTTCGATTTATTTAATAATATATTTTTTAGTATAGATCATATATAAATAAGTTTCTTGTCATTGCATTATTTGTTAAAACTTAGTATTGGTTTTGGTTTAAATAATAATAAGTTAATATTCTTATTTATTTTAGTTGTGTTAATATTACGTTATGTAAACATATATTAAATGTCTATATTTATTAATTTATATTATGTTTGTTTAATTGTATTGTATTATATGTATAATATATTTTGCTTGCATATACCTTTTAAATGAAATGTAACTGTATTTTGTTAATACATGTATTTTTTACGAATTTTCGGATTATATAATTTGTTATTTTATGTGATTAATAACCAAGATTTAGTTCATGCACTGTGTAAGAATTGTTTTATGGTTTCTGTAATTTTTTGTTACTATATTTGTGTTTTTAATATTTAATTATTATATTATGTTAGTATATTCCTCATTATAAGATTAAATCTATTATAACTTTTTTTTATTTATTTTAATTCTAAAAAGGTATTATATTTTGTTATAGATCTAGTACGGTATGTTAATTATGTTTCATTTTATAGTAATTTTCTGTATATTTTTTTTTTGTAAATAATTTATTGTATAGATCTACGTTTTTGTTTTATTTCTCTTTTTATAGTTTAGTTGATCTAGATTGATAGTGCATGATTTTTTCTTATTATAATACATATATATATATATATATATATATGTTAAAAAACATAAAATAATATTTTAAGTAAATTATTTTGAAATATATTTTGTAATGTTATATTTTGTTAATTTTTTTTTTTGTATTTTGTGTTTCAGAATTATTTTTAAACATTAAATTACAGATATGAATAATTTTTTCAATAATTTAAAACATAACATTGAGTTGTTATTAATATTCGCCAATTTTAATGTTCAAATTTGTTTTTAAATATATATTTTGTAAGGTTTTAATTTAAACCCAAAATAAATTGGTTCAAATATGTATGTTTATTGTTTTAATAACTCAGCGCAACTTACATATGAGTTAATTAAACTTAAATCCTATTAAAATACAGTACAACAAATTAAAGGCTAAATTGTTCCATTTGGGAAATTTAAGAGGAAATGTTTAAAATAGACCCACAAAACCAATCAACACAATATGGAAGCTTTGTTAACTTCGAAGAGATACAATGGTAGGCCATTTGTTTTAGCTAAGCCTTTTGCTCTGCGGTTAAGAGATAAATACAGCCTAACCTCCATGGTAGCTTTTGTTGTGACTAACTGCCTCCGTTTAAACCTTACCGCAGTTTATTTTAACAAGAAATTGGGCACACAAAACCATTGACAGCCTGAAATAAACTAATAGTACATAATTTTAGTGCATTTGACCGTCAATTATATTTTTTAATCAAGTTGTATCTCTCTTTGAGTTTCACTCTACACGTTTATTATTGATTATACTACCTAACACCGTGGCATAAATAAGCACATCTTTTCTAAGTTTGTGTACAGATTATAAATGCACATAATTTATAACTTAGTTTTTATTTATTTAGCGATGATTATCTAAGCTTTAATCTAATCGCTTATTGATTTGGCATTATTAACATTGTCGAATTGCATTGTTGTGATTCAGATCATCTGAGAGAAAGACTTAAGGAATTTGATATTTAAATTTATTTTATTTTAAATTGTTATATATGTTTAAACGTTGTATATGTGCTAGTGTGTCTAGTGTAAAGTTTTATTAACGTGTATTTTATTTCTTGACAAGTAAACTAATGTTTATACCTGCATGTTGTAAATAGCTTTTAAATCAACCTCAAATACAAAGTAAATAAATTAAAAATAAATATAATTTAAAATGTTTACGAAATTTATATTGTTTTAATTCTTATGACTTAGAGATTTAAACCTACTTCATATGATCCTATACGAATTTGCATATTATATATGCCTGGTACAAATAAACTAAAAAAAGATGTAAAAGTCCTGGTCTAATAATTCAAAGTCTTTTTAAAAATTTACAAAAGATTTATCCATTGTAAAAATTGGTATTTTATTGGAAACATGAGCAGTGGTAATCTGGGATTACTGATAATCTTTCCACCGTAAACTGTATTTGTCAATATTATCTGTGTATGGATTTGTAAAATTGTGTTTTAACAAAATTGTATGTATAATAATATATAATCATTACACTTTCTAAGTAAATTTGTAAATATATTAGCAAAGCTTTACTAAATACAGTTTTCACTACGTTTAATAGACGACAACGTAATTAAAACTTTCCTTATACATATGCTGTGTTCCCAATTATTATCTATTAATGTGTATTTATTTAATAATGTTAATAGTATTCTCAAAACTGGGACAAAAAGTACATTTTCTATTATTATGATAAAACATGTTTTATTATTTATAAATGAATTGTGGAGTTATTCTTCGGGGAACAAAAGAAATAAAAAATTGTTTTGTTTCGTCTGAGTGATATAAACAGACATGCTTAAATATGCCTTGCTAAGTACAGTTTTACAAATTGCAGTAGCACCTGTTGCGAGACTTAGCCAATTTTTTTAAAATTGTATACGTTTTTGATTTATTGCTACCAATATATGTCTCCGCTCATAAAAACTCCGATTGTTGTTTATAAATTAGGAGAACTGAAATAAACTGGAATATTATTTTCAAGCAAACATAATACTGTGCACCAAAAGTACCAGTCCTGTACTTAAAACATTTGTTAATGTTTTAAAAGATTTGTATTATTTTACTGAAAAGTTCTTTTATTGTAATTTTATGTATGAGGATGTGTTTTTATAATGATTGTGTAAATTCATTTTTTTCTGACCGACTCATTATAACCAGGAGTTGAATGGACAAAGTTATAACTTAAGTGGTTAGTGTTTAAAATATGTTATTTTATATTTAAAACATTTGCTATCGTTAAACTTTAAATTGGAAAGATTTTTGATTGGCAAAACTCTAAATGAATTTATAAATATGAAATAAGGTACATCGGCATTTATATTTTAAAAAGCATTCGTCTTTTATAATTGCAATCATGCATTTTGTTAGGCATTTAGCCAATTAACATT
>JAGFPH010003024.1:10179-98094 GCA_018207615.1 Philaenus spumarius
ACATCTGATATTTACTAGCAATATCTAATTATTGTCTTTTAACTGATATTTTTACTTAGTAACTGCTTCGATAGTGACTGCTTAGTTCACATTTTAACATTATTAAAAGTCGCGTTTGTAAATATGTAACGTGTTTATATTGATAAACTGCTGCAATTTTGAGTTGACCACTATTTTTGAAAACGATTTTAACTTGTTTTATCGCTTACTCGAAAACGTTCGTTTATGCTTTCTCTAGTTGAACCCGCCTCTTACGCTAATGATAATTGAATATTGTATAATTACAATTCGTTTCAAATACAAAACGTTTCTGAAACACATGATTAAACATGCGAGTAAGACATATTTAAAATATTTTCAAATATAATGGATAAAATTAAAACAATCAATACAAGTTTCATAATAGTTAACAAATTGATAGTTGATATAATCGATTTTTGTTGATAGTATTGAAAGTTGAGAACAATAACTTTCCAATACTATGAACAAAATCTAGATTTTAAATTAATGTTAAAAGAATGTAAGCGTGAAGAAACTGTTTATGAAAGAACCAAATTTAAATTAGTAGGCTAATAGTTTTAATAATGAGTTAAAGATTTTCAAATCATTAATAGCCCAGTCGGTATAGGTTTCAACTACCAGTAATTTGCAATACGGCTGAATTTTTTTTTTATAAGTACATTAAAGTATGTAGATTAACATAAAAAAAGTTTACCAGTCTATCGATTTCCAAAAGTCGAAAAAAAATCGATTATCATTTTATTTTCGATTATCCTTAATATTTAGAGCTGGGATGAAGATAGAGGCAAATAAAAAATACCACCGTGTAGGAGAAATATTTTTCAACAAAAAAGGTCACATGTATTTATTTCGTCCGAGCAATGGTTTGTCTGGAAAAAATTCGATAATGCAGGTATGTATTTTGCAGCAGAGGAAATCACTAAAAGGGGACATCTTATTCATATATGAAGCGTTGGCTCATTCTAAATTGGCCGAATTTTATATATCGAATTGAAACTTGACATAGGAGTTAAAATATATATTTTAAACATTTATGCTGAGTCTCAGCTTTTTATCTTGAAAATTACCCGATCTAGAGCCACTTGACTTATTAATGGGTTTCTCGATTTTAGGAGTACCGGACCCACCAATTCATTTTAAACAGCTCCAGTTTAGAAACTTTTTGGAATATCAACATCAAATTTGTTTTACAAGTTGAGTACACCAGTATAAATATTCTTAGTAAGTATGAACGATTTTTTTCTTGTTATTTTTAAAAACGAGGCGCTTGAAAATAGTCTTCCGTTTTACCTATCTCGTTTTAACTATAACACTTTTGGATTCAACGACTTCATTTTCGACATTTTTGAACATATCGATTTAAAAATTGGTACAGAAGTTAAAAACACAATTGTTTTTTGCTATACTTATTTTAAAAACTATATTTAAAAAAAAATGACTAATCTGCAGCTGATCAACTCAAGCGTTTTGATGAAACATCTAAAAAGGTCTAAAATTATACTTTTTTAATTTACTTGTGCTTTTAAAAGTAAATAATGAAAAAGGATTATACTCCTTGAACTTGTTTGAATATATACATTTAACTTGTAAAAAAACTTTCAGGTTGATATTTTGAAAATTTTCTAAACAGGAGCTGTTTAAATTGAATTGGTGGGTCTGGTACTCCTAAAATCGATAAACCCATTAATAAGTCAAGTGGCTCTAGATCGGGTAATTTTCAAGATAACAAGCTGAGACTCAGCATAAATGTTTAAAATATATATTTTAACTCCTATGTCAAGTTTCAATTCGATATATTAAAATTCGGCCGATTTAGAATGAGCCAACGCTTCATATATGAATAAGATGTCCCCTTTTATTGATTTCCCCGGCTGCAAAATACATACCTGAATTATCGAATTTTTTCCAGACAAACCATTGCTCGGACGAAATAAATACATATGAACTTTTTTGTTGAAAAATACCTCTCCTACACGGTGGTATTTTTTATTTTTCTCTATCTTCATCCCAGCTCGAAATATTAAGGATAATCGAAAAAAAATGATAATTGATTTTTTTTTTTCGACTTTGGGAAATCGATAGACTGGTAAACTTTTTTTTATGTTAATCTACATACTTTAATGTACTTATAAAAAAAATTCAGCCGTATTGCAAATTACTGGTACTTTTGGTCTAAATTTAACTTTACCGACTGGCCTATAAGTAAAATAATATGTTTAATTTAATGTAATTAAATTAATTGGAGCAGGACAACATATTGTTTTACATAAGTTGGCAAAACCAATTTTAAAATATATTTTGTTTACATATTATCTATATATATATATATATATAAGCCAAATACTACTCACTCACTGACTCATTACGATTTATCAAAATGTACTGAACGGATTGAAACGAAATTTGGTATGTAGCTTCCTTTAGGGCCAAATGTGCTCGCTAAGAAAGGTTTTTAAAAATTCTAAATTTTAGGGGTTTGGGGAGGTCAAAGTTACTAAACAAAACCACCGAACGGATTGAAATTAAATTTGGTATGTAGCTTCCTCTAGGGCCATAGGTGCTCGCTAAGAAAGGTTTTTAAAAAATTCGAAATTTTAGGGAGTTTGGGGAGGTTAAAGTTACTAAAAAAAACCACCGAACGGATTGAAGTTAAATTTGGTATGTAGCTTCCTCTGGGGCCATAGGTGCTCGCTAAGAAAGGGTTTTAAAAAATTAGAAATTTTAGAGGGGATTTGGGGGGGGGGGTTAAAGTTACTAAATCACGATTTCTCCAAAACTACCAAACGGATTGGAATGAAATTTGGTATGTTTCCTAGGTGCTCTAGGACCCTAGGTGCTCGCTAAGAAAGATTTTTAAAACATTCTAAATTTTAGGGGGTCTGAGGGGGGGTCAAAGTTACTAAGAAAAACCACCGAACTTATTAGAATGAAATTTGGTATGTAACTTCCTCCAGGGCCCTAGGTGTTCGCTGAGAAAGGTTTTCAAAAAATTCGACATTTTAGGGGGATTTAGGGGTCAAAGTTACCAAAAATCCCCATAAGAAATGCATAGTATAATATATGTATTGATATATATTTTTTGTTAATATACATTTGACTTTGATTTGTCTATTCGTGCAAAGCCGGATTGGGCCAGTTAGTATTATACATGTTTCATAATATTTTTGGTATGCCTTTTAATATTGTCGCATATGGTTGTGATAACATTATATGGCTATTAAAGTTAAGTTAGTTTCTTAACATCAGAGAAAATAAATAATTTAGAGAAAATTAGTTTTGGAGAGATTTTTACTAAGATAATGAAACGTTATCAATTAAACGAAATTTTAAGATGTAATGTTTGTAATTATTGAAAGTTACCATTATAACGAAAATTTACTACTGGCATTTAAGTACTATCTTAAGTTTCATAATACATTTATCACTATTTGCACAAATGGTCAGTTATCTTCTTGCAAGTAGTTTAAGCGTTCGACAAAGTTTGGCATGCAGGATTGGAACTGAAGTTGCAGAACTGATTTTCCTGAGCAGTTTTATAAAATCTTGAAATATTAATTAGCTGATCGTTACTTTAGTGTCAATTATGAGGAAGGGTATTGTGGTATCATGGAAATTGCAGCTGGCGTTCAACAAGGAAATGTTTTTTTTACAGGTATTATATAATATAAATCTGCTCTTTACATAAGATATTACTGTGTCTGACAATGTTAATGTCTCAATGTTTGCGGATGATGGTGCTATAATTCCTGTCGGGGATTCTGTAGAAGAAGCCACATATAAACTACACAGCTCCATTAATGAAGTGAGTAGCTGGACGAAAAAGTGAAGAATAAAATAAATTAGAAGAATCCGACTCATATTAATTTGCCGAATAGAAAATCACTTCCGCACCAGTAGTAATTGATTCACAGACAAGTAAATATTAATAATCCTTGGTGAGATAATCCTAAATTTAATGGAATTCTAATGTCAAGAGAAAAGGAGATTAACTCCTAAAATACAGAAACATGCACTAGCTGTTAAGGAGAAATTCAGAGCTAGAGTAAACCTGGTGCTGCATCATCAAGTGATGAAACCTGTTTGTACCTATGTGTTAGAACTCTGGGGCTGTACCAAAAATACTAATTAATTCTAATATTGTTAAAATATTTCTAATTACAGAATTGTAAAAGATGCTCCGTGGTACATAAGGAACGACAACTTGCACAATGACTGGAATTTGGATTTCTTAAGAGAAGTAGGAAAGGATAACGCAGTGAAGCATGTAAAAAGGCTTTAGAAGCACTCCAACCGAGAAGCTAGGAGATGGCCGGAAGATTCAAATATAACATGGCTACTACAGAGAATTAGTCTGTAGACCTCGTAAATGTAGTATGATTGTTAATTTAGATTTTCTGGAAGTATCCATATGGTTATAAAAGAAAATATAATCCAAATTGTGTTGTAATAATATAGGATGCTGTATGATGTATTATCAGTAGTAATACATAAATAAATAATAGTAATAAAACAAAATATTTAAAAATTGTATCATAATTAGTTTTTCTTATTTCAGAATTTCGCTATGTATCCAAAATGTATTTACGTTTTAAATATAAAAGTTTTATGTTTTGTTATTCTTACAGCGTCAGTATTATTTTTAAATACTGAAACAAAATATTTAGAAACAAAATTAAAATATATAATAATAATTTATGTATTTAGGTAAAATGTAATTGTAATTTAGTTTATTTATATATACTTAAAGTATAATTTTCAAATCATTCAATTACCTGTAAAATTCATACAAAATATTGACCCATGTTCTTTTATTATCGGAAAATAATATTTCCACAACATAATAATAAATAAATGGGTATTCTTCTTAAATCCCGATAACACATTGCACGACATGATTGTAGTGAAAATACAATAAGAAGACATCAAAGACGTGTACATTGTTGTACAATGTAATAGTTTTTGTGTGAACCACAAAATCGATTAACGGTTCAAACATAATATCATAGCACAAATATATACAATGTGCGGTAATTGGTTTTAGATAAGCCCTTTGTTCAGAGGTCAACATATAAATACAGACTCACCTCAAATGAAGCATGTGTTGCTTGAGTAACTGCCTCCGTTTAGAAACATAAAATACCTTACTTTCGATAGAAACTTCAAACAAAAAGAATATTATCACTCTCAAAGAAACTTATCACAATTACTTAAATTCCTTTGTACTTCCTATTATATTTTGTTTCAGTGTATTATTAAAAGTCTAGCATTTTTTATTCGAGGTATATTTTTATCTTGTTTCTACTACAGTTTTGCGTTATTCACCCATCATCAGGGAAATAAAAAGAAAACACAATTATACGCATACACTTACAAAGCACTTTTAACTCCACGTGGAGGTCATTATTCATTTAAATCGCTCGGAAGAGCCAAGCTTTGTTCAAAGGATGTGCACGTTCGAAAGGCAAGTCGAAACTGAGGGTAGTTATGAATTTCTAAATCATATGAGTATTGCTATACGCCAATGGGGTGTTGTGTCCCGATTAACGTGACGAACATCATATTTGACTTGAAAGAGAATTTTTCATTTAATAGTATTGTGGAATCATGTTTCGTATAACTTTATAGATTTTAAATTCTTCCTAATTCGTCATTTGTTGCATACATGCATGATTTTTAAGTTGAAATTGAAACTCGAGTATGAATGACAATTGTTTTTATAAGGTGCTCTGCCAAACTTGTAATCATTTTTTTTTTTTACATCCCGACGTCCTGTCTGGCCTATGTAGTAACTGGGATAAGTTCTGAATGTGATCTTATATATGGTATTTTGTAATTAAACATTAACTGTTTTTAACTCGATGTCGTAGAATTTTTTCTTTGTTCTGTAGGCCTATTTTGAGGATCACTTGTTTTTTCTTATTACATTTCTCAATGTACTTTTTTAACATGTTACCAATTTCACATGAAACATGTTTTTAAATTAACATGCTGTCACGTGTATGTCAATTTAGGACTGTTTGCTGAAGGTGTTGTTGGAAGTTGTTTGTATGTTTCCAAACTAATTTCTCAATCGTGGTGCTTTTGTATCCATTAACAACAGCAGTATATTTTATAATGCGTAATTCTTGGTCGTACTCTTCAAAACTGTGATTATGCTGGTTAGGAGACGGTGTATATAATTAATTAATTGTGGTATGCTGCTAATTTCAGTTCAGGTAGATGGTGTGATGCCATTTTTATTGTAAGGTCTCCTATACGTTTTGGGTTTCCTGTAAGTTATAAATGTTAATTAATTAAAATAATAACAACCTCCTCTTGGAGGGAAATGTGTTTTGAGTGTGTATGATTATTTATTTATATTGTTGTGTTTTGTAATTTTCCTGATAATGCTTGAGTAACCCGAACTGCACTAGAAACAACTTAAGAATATACTTCAAATAAGGATTATTAGACGTATAATGATTTACTGAAATTCAAATTCACTTATTCTTTGGTTATCAAATTGGAATTTTTATTATATTTACATATTTATTATTAGTTTTTTTGCTATATTTCATTCATGCAACCAAATTGACAAGACAAATATGATATGAATTTGCATTCAACAAATTATAAGAGTTTGTATAATATATCTTGTTTGTTACTAAAATTCATATTTCTAATTCGATTTCTCGTTGTAATCCAATAAAATTCTTATAAGTTTACTGTAATCCAGAAACCTCAATGATTCGTCTCTACACGGTTACGTCGGTTACTGATCCCAGTTGCCATGGAAACAGAAGTTTGTTTGATAATCTTGTTAACCTAACCTTGGGTTGAACATAGGAATACAAATGAGCTAAATGTACGTAACAGCAGATAAATACATTTTAGTGTAAAGTTTGTCTGTTGATTTATTTTAGTCGAAATATTGGTGATTGTATTTAGTTAAGATGTTTCTATTGGTTAAGTTGCATTCGTTTATAGTTGAACTTTATGCATTTTAGTATACAAAAACTGCAATCAATATTTATACTTTGAAACCCAAATTTATATGCAAAGAGAGTAGTTTTTTTATCGTGCGAGTAAATCAAATGTCAGTATCTGAATCTAGGCTCGGACCTACGGAACTGTAATTATATTTGAGGTTTTAACTGTATGGACTAGAGATCGTTTAAAATCTATGAGAACTTTAACGACCGAATTGTTACCATTCATCGATCCCTATAGCCTATGCTTTTGGTTAATTACATTTCATAATCACAAAGTTTACACTAAAATAAATTGAAGTAAATTATATAAAATTATGATATTTAAGTACATTTAGTAAAACGCATATGTATTAAGCTTTACATAAATGATTATGTTTTTTGTTTGTTAATGTTTTAGGTAAAATAAAATTGTTTGTTGTAAGATTTGTAAAATTTGATTGTATTATTTGATATCTTGTTAAGCCGATACTATCAACTTCAGTTTGCTTTTAAATAAAAATATAAGTAAGTGAGTATGTAGTGAATTCGTATAAAAAAAATAATAATAATGATATGGTTCTAGAAGATCGTTCTATATTAAAGCTGAGGTTTTCCTGGAGAAACTAATGCGATGATTTCTCAGCCATGATCGCCGAGCCATAATTTACTGGAGCAGGGACCAGTCTCAGTCGCGAAACGATGCAACGTTTTGAATGATTGTTTCGTTGTTGTGAATGATGCCGTTAACTTGACCCAGTGCCAAATTGAACATCAGCGTGATGAGAGGTGTCAAAAGATACAAATTAAAACGTGTTGTCAAGGTTTTTAGGTCACTCTCAATCACACTGAACACAAAATCAAAGTGACCAATGTCTAGTCTCAAAAATTTACAAACTTTCTGCTGTAAGTTCGTGAGAGGTTTTTATGAAATTTGTGAAGTAACCTTTGTTTATTCACTTTTAAAAAAAAACAATGTTTTCCATCCTTGGAACTGCTAACATGCCTAAAAGGTTATCATCATCCATATCTTCGCACACCAGATATTTTACCACTATCTTCTTTCGTAAACTCATTGTGTATGCACAACGAAAGACTGTCAGACTGTGAATGCACACTACTGCCAGGGCTCTATAACTATCGAGTTCAAAGCTTACCACGGAGAAAGAAATTCTTAAAAAAAAAATATCATTATAACATTGAAGACAAGACTAGTCGAAAAGTATCCCAATATATGTCTACAAGCAATACACGTTTAGGCACAAGTGCGAACATTTATAAGAATTAGACATGTAAATAAAGATACAGTTTAAAAAAGGAGCGAGGATAAAAAATTTAAAAAGTGGCTTCAGTCAAAGAAACATCTAAGTACACCGCAAATTAGACAAAAATGAACAAATTAAATAAAAGACAGCATAATTCTTTGTTATAAAGTAATTCTTTTAATTAAATATGAAACTAATTTTTTTAAGTAATTACGATTTTATTTTTCCATCATTGATATCTAATTTTATTTCTTTGAATGTACGTAATAATGATATTATTTTTTAAACGTTAACATCTTTAAAGTTAACTTAACTTTTTTTGTCTACTTCAATAATATCAAATTTTAATTATAAATTATAATTAGTTTATGTTAAAATAAAATGCTTTCTTTTCTTTTACCTGGTGACAAGTGATTTATTGTATTACCTTAAAATAACAATATGCACATAAACGTAATGGACAAGAATGTAAATATTCCCGTATCAAACAACTGTACACCGGGAGTGACGGCGTGGCACCTCCTCGCGCTCATTTAAAAACGATTTCCTAATGATGTAATAATTTTATCACACATCGTTGAATTGAAAAGTTTAGGTCAACTCATTGGCTACAACTTTCCTCTGGAAGTTTGTTTATAACCCAAAAATAAAAAATTTCCTCGCTTAGTAACTTTTCCATATCAGCCAGTGATATTTCTCAAATATTTTAAATTATTAAAATTCGAAATACCTGTTAAAATAAAAGTTTTTATACTGTTAGAATACGTACTTTATGTAGATTAAGAATATCTAAGTTTTATTTTACTGAGCTTTTCCGTCGAGTTACAACAGAGATTAAACGACAGCGCGCACAAGGAGTCCGCTGCTCTAGTCTCGCAGTTATCAGCACAGTGACGTCAGAGTGAAAGCCCTGAAAATTAAACTTTAGCTTATAGAGCTATTATTTGATTTACGAACTTCTTAATTTATATGTAATAGTTATTTACAATAGTACAGTACTTTTCCAGGAAGTTTTGACCAGTCAAGTTTTATTAAGCTCTGCTTTAAAATAAATAAAAGTAACAAACCTCTACTTTAGGTTATCCTATTTTACTGTATGTAATATATCATAGCCTAATTATATAGTACAATAATTTAGTTAGTTCACAATTTATTACTATCGAATATGCAGTGGATTTTATCTAAACTTAAATACTACAGCAGATTAGGTTAAACACTGCCTTTGTAGCTGGTGTCAACAATGCAACCTATTGTTGCTGATACAAGTAAAGATTCACGCTTCACTTCATTTCATTGTTATTATTCAGTAACAATAGATGATTGCTAATTGATGGTTCATTTAAAAAGATAAGCTAACATTATACCTGAAAACCTTTAATATGAAATATATTATTTACTATGAATACGACTAAAAGTATTATCAATAACTACTGTTTTATCTAGAGTTGATAAACATTTAATCAAAGCCATTATTAATTTACTTGACTTAGCCTACATTTTTCATCGTATAAACTATAAAACCATTTAATCTTTAATCAGTCTGACAAATAAAATATTGTAATTGAATATTATTGGACCACTGTTATAGTTGCATTTCAAACCATTACGTCTTCGTTCTAAAATACTGTAACACTATTTCTCCAAGAGGTTTATGCTCTGCAAAAAACCTATCTATGTTCAATACCTTACTTGTATGCTGTTGGCATCTGACAAACAAAGCGATACATATATACATTTTTCATTTCTCAATTCAACAAAATATGATAAGTTTAACAACTTATATCTTAGGTACTACATCGACCGAATCATTACTATGTGAGAGCTATTAGAAGCAATATATCTCTTATGCATTGGTTATTAAATTTCGAGGTTTTCAGATTAAATTATACATTTTATTTAAATAAAAAGATATAAGTATTTTACATGCTTAATCATGTTTTTGTTAATTTTTCTTGCAACAACTTAAGACTTGTTTATATATAATATTTATAGCATTTTAAACATACAACCACATTATATTTAGTAAATATAAAATATAGGATACCCTAAAATAACGTTGTCAAGAAAGATTGGAAGACACATTGTATCTATTTAGAATCACTTTATCTCAGTTTGTTGCTTACTATGCATGAAGTGTATGTGTAGTACAGTTTATTATTTGCGAGGTTTATTAATACACATTATTTTTATTATATTAGTTATAAATTTATGACTATTTCTGAAAATTTCTAGGAGTGGTTATAGGAAGTTTGCTTGGTTGTTATTAAGTTTGAATCTGTATAATTTGCGTTCGTGAGAGGTTTATGGTCATGCCTGACATATAATTTAAAATATTATTATAATTAAATGTGTTGGTTAGGCATTTTTTTGCTAGACACCATCGATATACGCTGCTGAAAATGACCCAGATAACCCCACATACTGTCAATAAGGCCATTAGCAAAAGGTAGGCTACTTATGAAACTTTTTCTTTTACGTTTTTCTCGTTTCCAGAAAATCACTTTTTTGTTATTTATTTTTATTTTATTTATTTATTTCTCCAGCTTCCCTTTGATTACAAAAGTTTGGCGTTGCCAATGGTAATGTAGGAATTGTCGACAAGTTCACAAAACAATACAGAAACACAAAAGAAAACACAATAGAAGAAGTGCCTTAAGCACCTCCAAACTCCAGAAACTCTTTAACTGAGTAAAAACATTGCTTTATTAAAAATGTTTTAAATTTTTTCTTAAAATTTGTATTATACAAGATATATTTTATAGCAGACTGCAATTTATTGTACAGTCTGATTCCCATGTAAAATAGTCCAGCCTCATAAGCCGATAGGCGATGTCTGGGATATTGAAGGACATTTTTAAATCGGGTTTCGTGCTTGTGATGTAAGAATCTATCTTGAAATATATGCTTATTTTCATGAACAAAATTTAATAATTCATATATATATGCACGGCATCGGCATAATGGACATTTCTTTAAATAATTTTTTACAAGATTCCCTATACCCTGCTCCAACCATAATTCTTATTACTCTCTTCTGAATTTTACATATCTGGAAAACTATCTAAGATATCATTACACAATTTTTACCACATGTCTATAACACAATTATCTAGTTCCTAACACGGGAATTTTTTTAATATTTCAAAAAATAAAAAAGTTATATAATAAAAATAATAAAAATATAAAAAAAGGGTTTTTTATTAAAAATCATAACTTTTAGGTTTATTGTTTTTTTTATTTTATTTTTTATTTTATTGTGTACGGAACTAGAAAAAGGTACAATTTCGAAAATATAAAAAACAATTATGAGTCTATCTTAATTACAACTTAAGTTATGTGTATTATAGCTAACATTGTCGAAGTAGACATTCAGAGTACCTTAATACAAACTTGTCGTTGAATGTTTCGTTTCTATACATGACTAAACCTTTGACCACTTGCACAATCTAACTGAAACCATTTATGACATATACAATATTTACATATAGATTAAACCAGAATATAGTACCCTGTCCAATACTGATATTTTTATGTAAACAGTGGCTACGTAAAAAGTCGTATTTATTTGTACGAACAATGCAATCTTTGTTTTATATAATGTTACTAAGCAATTGCATTGTTGTTGTACGTGATCTTAATTGGATGTAGATGTTCACAGTAATAGATTAATGTCGTCAAAGTTGAAGTTTATTGAGATAATCAATCAACAATAATGTATAGAATATAATTACTAATAACACTGACTAAATAGCAACAGCCGTTGCTGATGGAGGAGTTGACGAGGACTATAACTTTATTTATGCTCGGAACAGATTGTTCGCAAGTATCAGGTGTGAGAGACAATGTGTCTAGCAGATATTTTGATTATTATAATTATTTTAACTTGGATAACGTTATTAATACTTTATAAAAATATACGTGCCAATAAGAGGAAAATATTTAAAAATCGTAAACCCTGAAAAAGAGATTAAATTTCAAAAAACTTTTTATATTTTGTATTATGGTTGGGGATGCTACCCATATTTAATTAAACTTCTCTTAAATCAAGAGATGTGTATACTTTAATTATAGTAAACTTCAAATTACTTTATATTTCTGACTGAAAATAACTACCAAATAATTCATCAACACTGTACGTTGTATCGATTACACACATTGAGAGCACAGACAAGATATCCATTTTATAATTTTTCTTTAATGGGGTTGTATCTTTTCCTTGTAACCCAGCTATTGTGAACAAAGGTTGTGATGATTAATCCGGTAATCGATACAATTATTCGTTTCGGGGAGATACTGCCAGGAAAAATGTATACTATAACGGTGCCAGGATAGTTGCAGCTTAGCTGTGATCGTTCCAGATGTCTAAGTGATTTAAGCGTGGTGGCAGAGTAGATGATTATGTGGTAGGTGTGTATAGAGTGACTGTTGTAGAGGTTTTGGTTTTTGTAAGGCTCAGCTAGTTGTATTTAGTCGACAAAGACTAAAACGGACTCATTTTCATCATCGACTGTTTTTGTGTTTTGTTTCCTAACCGTCGCAGCTGTTGAGGGTAGAGCTTACCGGATCGGATAGGAAATAGTAGAATATCGATAGTTCGGGTTCACAGCAAAATGTGTAATTTTAGACATATCTACTTTAGAAAAACATTTAATTAGAATGTTTGTTGCAGAATTACGAACCGTCTTTCGAATACAGTTCATTGTTAGGTAGGTTTAGAATCGATCTATAGAAATATTTGGTTTAGGCTTACGAATCGTCTTGCTAATGCAGTTCAATGTAGGCTAAGTTTTGCGTTGGTTTGGACAAATATTTAACTATTTATATAAATTATTTCAATTTAAAATATGTAATTACTTCTTTAGTAATCCATTTTTTACATTTTGCTAAAATATATACCAATAGAGGCCGTGCCCTATAAATAGTACGTTATAATAATAAGGCATATCTACAAACTTAAGCCAAATCGTGCAAATATTATGTAGATGCCTTCGTTTTCCAGTTATAAGCATTCAAATAAGCAATTTTGGGAAAACAGTGATAGCAACAAAAAAGGTAGAACACACTGCATAGACTATTGTATTGCATTTTCAATCATAAAGTATCTAACAACTAAGTTAAATCAGTGGTAAGACATGATAATAATAAGACAGTAAAAACAATAAATACACAATACAACAAAATAAATGGTTATGTTAATTATTTACTAACAACAATTCCGGTACCGGTGTTGATATCAGCCAATATGAATCATTAACAAAACAAATCATCTGCAAATAGTATTTTTATTAAATTTAATATAAACTTATTATGTTTTACCACCGTACTTAGTTATTAGATACTTACTGGCTGTATGGTTTACTTCTTGTCTATATGGTGTGTTTATGGGAGAAAATACCAATTGATTCAGGTGGGCGTCGATGGTCAGAGATACAGAATATATCATGCAATTAGCTCCTCCCCATCAATCTTTCATGCTGAGATTGTAGCTATCTAACATTGAAATCGGGAAAAAAATTGTTTAATGGAACTAGGATATAAATCATTTGGACCAAAAGATGCTATTGAAGAACTTGAATAATTTATCGTTGAATTCAGGTTATCTTATATGTGCTTGAAATTTGTTAAGTAGCTAGTTGAACGGTGTGGAACTACAATATTAATCACTACACTTACTGTCAAGAGTGTAAGCTAAACTAACCATCAGTTCGATAGAACTTTTTCTTTTTATTAGAAGACCATACGAGCAATGCTGGTCCCACTGGTTCTAGCTCCTGGACTTAGAAAATCAAAGAGGTTCATCAAATTTCTCAAAGAAAATATAGTCTATGGACCGATAAGATATACAGCGGATGGTAGTCCTGTTGACAGATCAATGCCCGGTTAGATCAACACTGTAGTAGTATTGGGTTTCCTGACGGTTCTTCTTTGGTGAAAGTGCAGAGGCAGAGGCTTCGTACCATAACTAGTGTTTGAGAGTGGAGATAGTGCATAACTAGAGCAAGCAGGAGATACACGGAATTTGGAAGAGAGTTTTTGTTTACCCTGGTTAAATATGCAGAATGAATCAATAGATTCGCCTTATATTCATAAATAAACGGTACCAGGAACTGGCACATACTTTCTCACAAACAGAGAGAAAACTATTTTATCGATTTCGAAATAATTTGCACCAAACATATCAATTAGGTCTGTATAGGTGCAAGATAAAAGGTTTTGAAAAAAAAAACATTTTCGGCCAACATCCCCAAAAACAGTTATTATTATTAGTATTAGCTAAACAATAATTGTTTGAAATTATAATTAAAACTGATTTTTTGGGGCTTTTTGGTCATAAAGGAAGTTGTTTTTCAAACATTTTCAAAAGCTTTTTTCGTGCTTCTATACAGGCCTAATTGATATGTCTGGTGCAAATTTGATTGAAATCTATCGAATATTTTTCTCTCTAGCTTTGTATACATACAGACAGACATACAGAGATCAGACATACATACATACACTCAGACATTTTGTAAACACCATTTTTTTGGACTCAGAGGGTCCAAAACGGATATTTCAACAAAAATCTCAGCATAGATTTTTTTGCGATCACTATACTTTCTCTATACTATAGTATAGTGAGAAAGTAAAAGACAAGTCTGGATCTGGGACCTACCTTTAAAAATCAATAAATACATCCAAACCTTAATAATTGATTGTTAAGTATAATTTACATAAATAGGTTATATCATATATATATTATAACATAGGTGACCATGTAATTTGTAAATCTATATAATAAAAATGAAATGCTGTTCGTTGGTAAGCGCATCACTTGAGAACGGCTGGACCGATTTGGCTATTTTTTGTTTTAAAATGTTCGTAATAGTCCGAATTAGGTTTTTATTGTAAGAAAAATTTCCCGGGAAATTTTCAAATTTGTGAAAAACTGAACAACATTTTTTGTATGATCTCAAGTCCATAATTCACAGAAACTGCTGTTCTGATAAAAAGCTTAGCAACACATGTTTGTTTACATTCATTACCATAGCGACTTTATAATTTATAATTTACTTTAACTTTATAATCACTTTATTAGCGAATTTCCATAGGAAAAATTAACTATTGCAGTGACCCTTATGATGGTAAGACCTAAGGTCCTGACAAAAATGAGAAAATTAACACCAATCATGGTCCCCAGAACACGTTTTGGGGAGTTATTAAAAATCATATATATTATGTATATATGTGTTCGCACTCTAGCGGCATCATTTTAAGTCCGATTTGGTCCAAATCTGGTAAACACGTTGGTTGTCTACGTCGCTCGGACGAGTTCGTTAACCAACCTAGTACGTTATTTGACCAGAAATAACTATGTTTTTGTTTTTTTTAGATTTTTCCTACTAGAATGATTTTTTTGTAGAGTTTCTAAAAATATAAATGCATTCTGTTATTCTGCACATTTTGTTTTTTTATGCGACCTCGCTTTTTTTAGCTCGCTTGTTGCTAAATAAAACATAAATTTTAAAATTAATTCACAGTTTGTTTAAAGACATGTAAAAAAAACATGTCTTGATAACGATAAATACCGTTTTCGTTTTCTGTTGGTATAGTGTATAAAATAAATACGAATTTAATCAATTAATAAGATTAATTAAAATTACAAATAAACATACTGATACAATCAAGTTAATTAAAGTTGGAAATCTAAAGATAATTAATTCCTATACACACCTGCCATCTATATTTCAGTCAAATATTTGCCCAATATACAGAGACCCATGCGAGATGGAAAATAAGAGAAATGGTAATTCTCATTTAATCCCAGGGACTGGCTTATTTTGTTTTGTTGTGGTGCGTACAGATAAGTCCTTTGCACTCTTATTTGGTCTCTGGATTGGATTTCTGTCTTTTAAACGTTAATCAAACGTAGAATTTGAGAATTGCTAAATATTACATTTAGGTGGAGTTATAACAACATGTAACCTAAAAAATTCTAGTACTATTTAATTCAATAAATAAAATAAATATTTACAATACCATATGTTTTAAAAATAATTATGTATTGAACTAGCACATTATAATTGCAATACAAAAGTTGTTTATTTAAGTGTTCAAAATTATATTAATGAATGTTTAATTTGTAATTATTTGACAATTAATTTAAAAGCCATCTGTCTTTTCTAAAGCATTTTTTAATAAGATATACTTAACAATATGCTGAAATCCTTAAAACTTTAAGATATTGTTAGATGAAATAAAATCATTGAATTTATATATTCAGCTCAGTTATATTAGAAAATAATAGTTATTTGTTCACCATAATAATATTTTTAATTATTTCTGATTGCCTTACTGAACTGGTTAATTTTACTATAAATTTACTTTTTTGTATACTTACAGATCTCAGTCTTTTATTTTTATTTGCTGGTGACGTACGTTTCGACTTTTTTTATTCAGCCATTATCAAACCTATATTTCATTAGTTTTTTACATTCGTTGATGCACGCCAAGTTTATGAAATGAAACACTTACACGAAAACATTCACAACCAACATGTAACATACAACACAACACAACACTTAATAGAGACATTTAAAGTTGATATATAATTACGCGAGCTGAAGTTACGTGTCCGCGATCGATTTTTGAATTCTACCGATTTTCCTTATCAGTCCAATGTGCTCACTAGCTAAGTTGTAGGGGGTCCATCTAAATGATTTTGTCAAATATATTGTTGGGTTGGAATAAAGTTTTTTTCATTTAATAATATTGTTGGGTCTATTTTTGTATGTTTATACATTTGGAATTCCTCCAAAACGTTTATAATAGGGCCTTTCGAGCATTTATGTAATATTGTCAGGTTTTTGTCTATATTGGTGTAACTGTGGCCTTTTCTATTAAGTTTTCTGCAAATTTTGAAGGTTTATTATTGTTGCTGGTGTTCTTATTTGGGATAAGCTCTTTAAATCTGTGTTTGAAGAATCTTCCAGTTTGGCCTATATATTGCATGTTGCAATCGTCACAGGTTATTTTATAAATGCCGCTTGCGTCATGATGATGTTTATATTTTTTTTTATGTTTCGTTATCGCTTGACTTAAATTGTTTGTTGTTCTATAGGCAAATCTGTATCCTTGTTTTTTTTGAAAATTCTTGATGCGACGTTGTTCAATAAACCATTGTAATTTATTCCAATATATTTGATTTTATCCTCAGTTGGTTGCATTGTTTTACCCTTCTTTCTACTTATTTTGTCTACCATATTGTGGCTGTATACGTTTGAAATGGCTATTTGTTTAATAACATTTATTTCATTGTTGAAATCGGGTTGATTTAGTTGTATGGATAATCCTTGGTGTATAAGACTGTTATATGCTGCGAGTTTATGAGTAAATGTTTGATTAGAAGAGTTGTGGATAGTATGGTCAGTTTGCATAGGTTTTCTATAGATTTTAAATGAAAAATTTCATATCTGTTTTGGTTATGGTTATGTCTAAAAAAATTATGTTATTGTTGATTTCTGTTTCACTGGTGAATTTGAGTGAAGGGTGGATTGTATTCAAATAATTTTTAAAATTATTTATTTGTCTTATGGTGCCTTTGAATAGGCATATGGTGTCGTCAACGTACCTATGGTAGATCATTAAAAGATTTGAATACTGGATTATTATGTATGTGTTTTCTAGGTGGATAAAAACAATTTCCGCCATGATGCAGGAAAGGGGGAACCCATTGCCAATCCTTTTGTTTGCGTGTAATAAGAATTATTGAGTTCAAATAATATTGAATTCTGCTGTAAACAGGCTGTTAATAGTTGTATGAGTTCGTTGGAAGTGTCGGTATCCATTGTTTTGTTATAATTAATTAAGATTTTCTTTTAATATATCAATGGTTTCAACAATTGGGATATTCGTGTACCGGTTTTCAATATCGAATGATACATGTTTGTCACTATCTGTTATTTCCAAATTTTTATTTTGTTTACGAGGTCCAAGCTGTTGTTTAAGGAATAGTTTCTTGTAATGGTTATGTTATCTTTAATAATTCTGTCTAATAGTTTGGAAAGTTTGTAGGTAGGTGCATTTGTAAAATTGACTAATGGTTTTATTGGGTGTCCGGTTTGGTGTAGTTTTTGGTAATGATTTTAATATATAGGCCAAACTGGAAGATCCTTCAAAACCAGATTTAAAGAGCATATCCCAAATAAGAACACTAGAAACAATAATAAACCTTCAAAATTTGCAGAAAACTTAAGAGAAACAGGCCACAGTTACACCAAAATAGACAAAAACCTGACAATATTACATAAATGCTCGACAGACCCTATTATGAACGTCTTGGAAGGATTACAAATTTATAAACACACAAAAATAGACCCAAAAATATTATTAAATGAAAAAAATTGATTCCAATCCAACAATATATTTGACAAAATGATTCAGATGGACCCCTTCCAACTTAAGCTAGCGAGCACCTGGACTGATAAGGAAAATCAGTAGCCTGCAAAAAACGATCGTGGACACACGTAACTTCAGCTCGCTTAGTTATAAATCAAATTAAAATGTCCCTATTAAGTGGTGTGTTGTGTTGTGTGTTACATGTTGTTTGTGAATGTTTTCGTGTAAGTGTTTCATTTCATAAACTTGACGTGCATCAACTAATGTAAAAATCTAATGAAATATAGGTTTGATAATGCCTGAATCAAAAAGAGCAAAACGTACGTCACCAGCAAATAAAAAATAAAAATAAAAAATTGAGAGCTGTAAGTATACAAAAAAGGAAATTTATAGTAATATTTTTACGTTTTTCACATAAAGTAAAGAGGTAAATCACTTACAGAATTCATTTAGCGTAAGAACCTGCCTTCCTTGTTGCAGATGCAAGTACCATTGACCGCATTTTTGCTTTTAATAATGGTGCACTATGTTATAGTAGTTTAATTGATTCACATTTGTTCACTATTAGAGTAATTTTCTTTGTATGATTACATAACAATTATTACAAACTACCAATTTACATATTATTTTTCTTATGTTTAATCTTACAATAATAGTTAATTGTGCTTCTGGGCTGCAAAGTTTAGTTTGCCCCAACCCAAAAATTAATATTCTTTGTTTGTGAAAATATTTTTGTCTGTTAAGTCCCCCATACACGATCCGATTTGTCGGCAGACATGACGACCGACACGTACGACTCCGACAGATCGGACCTTGTGTGGGTTCAACAGACCCGGTCCGCAGACCGTCGGACAAGTCGGATGTCAGAAGAATTCTCACCAGACTTTACCGACACAACCGATAGGTCAGAACTAGTATGGGTTCTTCCCGACTCCCGGATGATGTTTGTTTCATTTCATTATTTGTGTGGGCTTTGATAAGTGGTCATGACGAATGAAAACAGAAAGTTTTGGGGCGAATTTATTGAAGTTTATATGTATCGTGTTTGTGGGATGTACGTTTGAAACAGTATTCAAACAACACACGAGAGGCAAGAGTGTTTAACGGTCTTGCTAGAAAAGATGAACGAAATCGATTCGGATGCTACTATGGACTTAGTGAACAAACATATTTCCTAATATTGTCATGGACAAAGGCAGCAAAAATCAAATGACTCTTTGTCCGTCCTAAAATAATTGATAAAGTCCTTCAGCTCGTTTTCTTGAATTTTTTTAGCAACGGTATGTGACTGAACCTAGCACGTTCATGCAACCATTTTTTTTACCGAACACTACGTTTTTTTCGAGGAGTCTCCTCGAGACACTGAAATAACCGAAGAGAGCGACGTCACTTGCAGCCGTATGTGTACTGAACTGATACTGACACTGACGAGGACGAGAAGGCCCCAAGCAACCCGATTAAATCCGATGATCACGATGATTCCCCCGTCGGATACATTGGTCGGATGTGTATGGTATATATCAGACGAGACGGACCCAGTCGTTCCAGACATGTCGGCCGACAAATCAGATCATCTATGGGGGGCTTAACTTTCAGTACACAAGCACCTCCAACGTCGACATATTCCTAAGTTGTATAATTAAAAATTGTTATAAGAAAATATTTAACTAGGATTTACATATTAATGAGTAATAACCATGACATCCGGTAAACAACTTCAAGAAACTTTGATGATATCTTACGAAACAGGTGGTGTACCAGCAGCCTGCCTAAAAGTCGACGCCTGCAACGACACAACACCGACATGTCGGTGAGTTTGAAAGCTACTCTAAAGTTTAAATTAGTTTTGATGACAGCCAACATCGTGCCACTATCGAGTCGGTTTCGTGTCGGTAAATGGAAATAGGCCATTCATGCTCACTTTAAACATCAACAAACAGTAATTTTGTAATTTTCTTAACTATTGAATTTTACATTGTAAACTAAATAAATAAGTATTAGAAAATTACACTTTAAGAGGAAATTGAAAAATTACTCAAAAAAAAAATTTGCGCAGAAACGGGAAATCTATTTGTGCAGATATATTTAACTAGCTGACCCGTACGGCGTTGCCCGTGGTGGCTGGTATTTTCAGTCTTTTTAACGTAATTGTATTCTTTTTAAGTGTTCATCAGTGAGTGGTATTTGGCTTATATATATATATATATAGATCTTAAATAATAAAAGCACTATTGTCATAATAATAAAAGATTAGAAATTATGATTTTAGTAACTTTGATCCCCCCAAACCCCTCCTAAAATTTCGAAACTTTTCATACCCTTTCTTAGTGATTACCTATGGCCCAAGAGGAAGCTACATACCAAATTTTATTCCAATCCGTTCGGTAGTTTTGAAGAAATCGTGATTTAATAACTTTGTCACCCCCAAACCCCTCCTAAAATTTCGAATTTTTTCAAACCCTTTCTTAGTAAGCACCTATGGCCCTAGAGGAAGCTACATAACAAATTTCATTTCAATCCGTTATGCAGTTTTTGAGAAATCGTGATGAATGGGTGGTATTTCGCTTTTATATATATAGATATATCTTAAATATCTTACAGATGATCATAAAATTTTCAAAATTGCTAAATAAAAACGAAATTTTAAAATTATACAGCACAGATTGTTGTAAACAATCTATGTAAACAAATAAATAATAAACAATTGTCTTTATAATGCTAAATAAATATTGTGTTTATTGCTTTAATATTATTTAAATACGAATCAATTCTAAAAATTACAAATCATCTTACTAATTTAACCAGGTAAGTTTAACTTATAAATATAATCATTTTCCTAAAAAAAAAATATTATTTCACCCATCCAGAAAACAAGCTTTATTATTTTGGTAGAGAATTTGCCCTGCATAATTTAAAGAGACTCATGTGAGATGAGAAACAAGGAAGATGTAATTTCTCATAAATCCCAGAATCAGGATTTCTGCGTGTAGTTCTTCTGCGTACAGATAAGTCCTTTCAACCCCCTATGTGGTCACTGACTTGGATTTCCGTCTTGTAAACGTCAATACAGGATTATTTCCTGTGATGTTCTACTGTTTTCTTGAATTGCTAAATGTTATACATATAGTCGTACTAAAACAATATTGAACTACTACTTATTGAACAATAAATACATATTTAAAACTAAAGAAATTCAAATATTATAAATTGCACACTAACTAATAGTAGGTATTTATTATTAGAATTTAAGTAAAACAAATATTTTGTATATAGTTTAGTCATATAGCATATATTAAACTTTTGTTTATTTTTTAACATAAAAAATTCTTCTACCTTCGTCAAAGGTGTTTTGAAATAGAAGATATTTAAGTAGGGCACTATTAAATTTTGTTGTTCAGTACTATGACTTAATATTTATCTAAATCACTTTATTTTTGGATTTTTGTATCGATTCATACTATGTGATCTAACATTAAATTAGTGTTTAATGAACCACTCTGTACAAGCCACGACTGCAGCAGCTGTTCTATCAGCTGTTAACGATCAGCTGATGGGCTCTGCACTCTGCACTAAATGTATAGTCGCATCACTGTATTATTAGTGTTTCATGATGCATCTGTTGTTATGCAATAGAGTGACTAGTACTCAAACTGCTTGGTAATGCACGTATTTCGATTGTTTATACTGGCATTTGATTGTAGTTTGTGTAGTGCTACAATATTTATTTTTTTATTTAAGACTGTGATTACATTGCAGGTGCAAATTAATTAAGTAAATAATATTTTTTTCTTTTTGTAATTTTATAATAACAAAATAGTGTAGTTTAATTTAGTTAATGTGGTTGAACGGCGACACAACTCTCTTTTTTTTCATTTTCTTTTTTCATATCCAATGAAATGTTGGAAGTCTCAAACAGGCAATGCCTACGAGACCCCTATATTATTTACTATCACTAGATTTAGGTTTAATTTTTTAATTTTTTAGTAGATATAAGAAATAATTGTTTTTTTATTTTGTAAAAAAAAATAGAGATGTTTGGTGGTAAAAAAATAAATCATCATAAAAAAATTGTAACACCAAAATAATTATAGAGACAGCTAAAGTGTAGATAAACAAAACTGTATATACTTTAAACATGCAGAGTCAACAAGCAAAATAACCTCATTTTTTAGGATTACATATTGAAACTTATAATTGATAATCACAATTTATCTGTCGGAACTTATAGCTTGACCTTATACATCTAAAATATGTACCACAGCACCAATATTTGCAATACAACCAACATATTTAACGATGATTAACTTAGACATTATAGGCCTAACATTATATTACAAGACCTCTTCTGCAATCAATACTATCTGGTCACCACGTGTTAAATGAAGAATTTAAGTCTAAAAATCAATATAGGCTACAGTTTTGGGCTATTATAAAATAATTAATTAGGTTTGTTCCAAATAAATTATCACTGTTCTGACCTAATAACAAAAAATAACTTTTTAATAGATTTCTTAAAAACATATTTTAATAGTAAGTGTATATAAAACAATTCAGTGCAATTCCAAATTACATTTTGAAATCTAATAGTTTATTCGAAAATAGCTTACTTTGTTCATATTGCCATTCTATTACCCTGATCCTTAAAGATAAAAACTCAAATAAGTGTGATGTTGCCAGTAAACAGTTTTTAACTATAAAATTTAATAAATATGGGTGCTTTCCTAGTCTTGTTTAAAAAGGTGTTTTTAAATACAGCCACATACTAAATACGATCAATTGCTTAACTAATACTATGTCAAATATTGATAGGAGTATAGTCAAAGTCACTGCAAAGATTTATACCTATATAAACTTTGCTTAATATTTATAGCCTATATAACTTTTAGAATATATTAGATTACTTCCTTTAGGTAGCGGAATAGTTTAGGCATCGGGGACACTCCCGTATTTTATGTAAATTCCGCTTTTATTTAATAATGAATGTGACTGTCATTAAACATAAGTTATTGTTCGGTAAAATTTTCTGAACTCTGAAATGTTTGTAGCAAATGTTTTGAAACATCAATCATCTAAAATATCTTGCTACATTTTAAATAATTTTAAAACTTCTGTATATAGGCGTACATAGTTTCATATAGTAATATTAAATATATGCATTATGTATCATTATGAAGTTATAATTAAAAAAATGTAAAGTTTTAACATCACGGACATAAAATAATTCATGTTTTACTACTGTAGGTTTCATTAAAATATAATTCATAGAGTAGAAATACCGTATCCGTAAAGGTGATACAAAATGTTGACCTTTAAATGATAGTGTTTCGAGTGGTGAGGCCGACTTTAATTAAAAGTGAAACAGAGGCGCTCTACAAAACCACAAACCCTCCCGACGGATTCTGTTTGGATAAACTATATCTCGTTTGGTTTTTCATGTGTAAAAAGAAGGTATTTGTAATGTTTCAACTGCACGATAAATGAATACATCCTTTAGGAACGTTCATTCTTTTAATTTGTTTCATTTAATATCTGGAGTATTTAACCACATTTCTCATTTCTATCCTTTGTATGCATATTCACAGACACAGGTAAATTTACTGGAGAAGCTGTGTAATTTTAAATCAATATAACAATAATATCATATGTTTTTGATTTGTCACTAAAACTTATATAAAATGTTTTAAACATCGATTTTTGGAACTTCTAGCTATTATTTCAATAATATTATGTGTGTTGAATAAAAATCGGTAGGAAAAAATAATATTATCTTTTACTTGTAATAAGCTGAACATCTGATTTATTTATTTATCTTTTAAAGTGAGGGTAGTGATTGATCAATTCAGGCAGCAGCTGGTTTTCTGAGCTCCTGAATTCTACTGGAATGATGTTTTTTATTTTTTACAGTTTTTGTCATTTAGTGTTTTGGCGATCTTCAAACTCCAATGTGTGCATTTTCTGTGGAGTTATACAGGGTGTTTAAAAAAACCTTTCAGGACTTTATGATATGATTCCTCATACAAAAAGGAAGAAAAAAATTCATATAAACAAAGGTTCGAAAACGCTTCGTTTTAGAGATATCCGCCATTTTATTTTTTGTGCAAAATAATTCATATCTAGAGAACGGTTTAATTGATTGAGTTCAAACTTGGCACGAAGTTTAACCTAATAACGATATATCTCAAGAAAATAAGCGATTAAATCCAGTCATGAGTTTCAAAATGGCGGCTGTTTGAAAATTTCAAACCTAAATTACTCAAAAACTGTACATGAAGTGTACATGAAAAACTGTATATATGTGTGTTTTTTTTTTTATTTGAAGAAAAACATATTGAAGTTATTCAGTTATCTTTTTTTTTCTGCTTCTATTTGTACAACATAGCAGATTAGTGATAAAATATCAACTCACTACCTAACTTAAGAGTTGATCTTTGAACTTCTTGTACTTGAAAAAAAAAACATTTTATTGTAAATAACCTGACTTCAATTTAATCAAATTGATAATAGACTAACTCAATTTTGACAACTAATCTAACTTCAGATAAGACTTTATGTTTGCTTCGTGTTTTAAAAGAACTTTTAGGTAAGAATTTATGATTGTTTCGTGTTTTAAAAACATTAACTAATCAATAATTATTGTTTATGCTCGCCATACCGACTATTGTTTATTAAATAAACTTGTTGAACTTACCGTCCAATAGTCCAATTTCACACTCCCATCGACGGCCGTTTCGGCTATTCAGCCATTTTAAAGTTAAGACCATTGTCTTTCGTCATTAATAAAAATAAAAACACTTAAAAAAACTTACACACACGAGTCCTCAATTACAAAATACACGCTCGCACATTTTAATGTCCTAACTTGAAAATGGCTGAATAGCCGAAACGGCCGTCGTTGGACGTGTGAAATTGGACTATTGGACGGTAAGTTTAACAAGTTTATTAACTAATCCTTTGTAGTATAATAGTTTTATAATTTGTTTTAAAATATTTGTGTATATCCTGTATTTTATATTTATGGTACTTGAAATATTTGGATTTTTTAGTATAAATATTGTAAAATTTACTGTAGTTGAACAGTATAATGACAATTGTATTGGATAAGCTATTGAGGTGATCGTCCATCCGAGGGTTCTGTTGTTCGCCATGGTAAGAAAGCGTTCCGCAATAAAAAAGATGTGGTGGCCAGTATGGACACATTTACTGCTTTTGAAAGTTTTATTTAATTCTAAGACCTTTCGCAGTAGACTTCTGTGAGGTATTTAAGAATCTGGTTGATTCGAATGAGTATATATAGTCGCTGGTATTGTATCTGTAACATCAAAATGTTTGGGCGGTTTTAATGACTCTCTAAATAATGTAAAGTTCCTGGAAGATAGTTTGATACAGATTAATAATGAAAAGGAAATTTTATTAAAACAATTTACGAAGGAAAAAGAGAACCGTGCAATTGGATTAGACAATTCTCTTGCAGAAGGGAAAGTAAATAATGTATTATTGTTAGAAAATAAGATGGTTAAATCAGAAATACATAAGTTAAAAAAGAATAATGTCACATTCAGTATTTTTTCTGCTGAAAATACTAAAACTTCTGTTGTCAGTAGATCTCAGCCCAGTACACCTATGAATATTTGTAATGCGAATGACAGTTTTCTCTTTCCTAAAAAAAACTGCAAAGTTTAACTTTTTGATTACTAATTTTAGTTTAAAATTGAGGAATCGCTTTGATTCTTTTGGTTCCTTACCGGAAACTGTATTTAACAAGCAAACTTAAATGAGTACAAATAGCTATAGTCCTAAGGTTACTAAGATACAAGCAACTATGAAGAAGATTAGAAGTTCTGAGAACTATTTGAAAAAAGGTGATGTAACAAAATCTAATAAAACTGAAAAAGGGAAAGTTCTCTTACTTTCCGACCGTCATGGCAGGGGGCTGTAAAAATTATTCGGTAATTCATTAGGGCCTGACTTTAGTGTAACTTCTATATTTAAACCTAATTCAAAGATTTACCAAATAACCGAAAATGTAGCTTCCATGACAAAGATTTTAATGAAAGAGACTTTGTAATTATTGCTGAAGGTACAAACGATATTGGTAGTGAAAGTGTTGCTCAAATAGTGGACACAATAGCAGACTCTATTTGTGATTTCTAGGCTAATATAATGCTATCAACCTTACAATATAAATAAGGTTTATCATTATTTATTTAAATGATACAATTTATGATTTAAATAAATCAATGTTAAAAGTATGGTTAAACCTAAAAATGTGTTTTTGTGTGATATAATTAGATATGTTACAAGACAATACCATACTAGGCATGGTCTCCATCTTAGGAAGTCAGGGAAAATTAAACTGACTTCTATACTTACCAGACGTATTGTAACTCTTAACTCTTGTAGGAGGCCGGCACCTCACTGATGTGGTTCCAAGTATTCAGCAAGAATGAATAAATGTTCAGAGTAATTGGACTACTGATATCTTGATGAAAATTACGCAGCAGTAAGTTCTGAAGTTTGGACGGGCGCTATTATTTCTCATGATGAAAGCAATTCTTCGCTTTTAAGTCTACAACAAGAAATTCCCTAAAAGAGTCAGAGAGTGGTGCAGGTAGTAAACCTCCGAGGGTCGTTGAGGAGAATCAAATCAAAGAACTTAAAATAGTTTAAATGTGAAAAATATACAGTACTTATAAAATGTAGTGGAAAATAATATAAACAATGTTTAGCTTTCTATCAGTTGCATTTAGTATTCATGCGTTTTTAAACAACATAACACGTACAACTTATAAAATTTATAAAATAATGTCTCTAAAGTATATAGTACAGCAATTAGAAAACCCTTCTGTAGATTAAGGCACTTCTTTATAAAGAAAAGGCTTTATTTGATTAAAAGCTTTTTAATAGCTTATGCTATAAAGCTATAATAGTTTGGTAAATTTCTATTCCGGTTACTTTCAATTGATTTATTGCTAGAATACGTCCTGAATTGATTGTCATGGGAACTAGAATAGTATTTAGGAATTCATTATGTCAACCTAACTTATTGTTAAAATTTAAATAGTAGTAATTTTTTTATCAGTGCTCACAACAATTATTTTCGTTAAAAAAATGATTTCCGTTTAAAAAAAATATGTTCAGCTTCTTTAAAATCTAACTTTGTTTTATATTTTGATCGCATACATTTTGTAATAAACACAATAAATACTAAATCATTTGCTAATTTTCCAAGTGCACCTCTGTATGCTCTCATTAAAAATAAAAAAATAAAAAAAAAACAATAACGCCTGCTAATACTATCGTGATATAAACTGCAAATTTTGTTTGTTCTAAACGATTATCCAATAATCTATGGATAAAGGAGTTCATTTTTGGAAAATACGTAGTTATGAGTAACTTTTCATAATTTAAAAGTTACTGAAATATTTCTAAGCGAATCTGTTGTCAAGATTTTTAAACATAATTTGAGCTAGCTGTAAAAATATATACTCTAATAATTTAAAGAGAATTCAGAGTTAGTAGGATGAAACAAATTTTATTTTTGAACTTGTTTATGTTTTGTTAACTAAGCGATTGTTTTATAATACTGTATTTGTTTTAAATTGTCACAATTTTAGGTAAAATGTTATATGCATCAAAATAGTGCAATACAAAAATGTATTGTATTAGTTCAGAAAAACTTTGCTTACAACAAGGTGAACAATATGAAAGGTAATAAACGTGTATCTGTTCGCATACGATAGAATTCCACTAAATGCGACAAGTTACACTGTTTACGTTAACGCTAATACTGAGTAATCCACTTTACTGTCACGATGATAACACAAGTTGCAGTACTCTGGACAATTAGCTTAGCCATGGTATACGTAATCACTTACTCCTGTTGATTTATTGTGGCCAACAAACATTAGGTTAAGTCCATACTTCGATTGATGATATAGTTTTAAACACAAGTAGTTTTGAAATTACCTTGATTGAGGCTTACACAAAGTTTCCAAAATTATTCAAATGGACCATTCTGATAGTTTCAAACATTTGTTGGCTTTCGAAGTTCTCTATAAAAATATATCTTCGTCAATATATGTAAATATTTTTTTATTCGATGTAATTTGACGCAAGCTTTCTGATAAAGTTACGTTTTTGTTTTTTATAGTTAATCATGGTTCTATTCAATAAATGTTTCCCCACCAAGTGATGGTTTTAGTAATCTAAAAGCATTGAGCAGTTTAAACAGATTAGTAGTAAAAGAAATAAAATACTGTTAATTGCTTCAATATTTAATAATTTGTATAAGTGTTAAGAACAAAATAAAAACTTAAAATAAAACAAAACCAGAAATATGCACTTACATATACGACTTGCTCAAATACAATACTTTCCAAGTCGGAAATATAATCCATTGTTTAAAAAGTTGTTACATTTGCAAAATTGTGTAAGCATATTTTGTTTGTTTTATTTTAGCATGTAATCACATTTATTTTTTATACATTAAAGAAAATGTATTTCAAGGAGAATTTTAAAATAGGTTTATTCTAAAAACGGATACAAAGAACAAAGAACAAAATAAATCACTATCAGAATCTAGTAGCTTCCTATTAAATTCCTCTTTTTACTTCTCTGCAAAGTGTTCAAATAACTAAATAATTATTTAAAACCCATATATAAATTTAATAACAAAAAATGTATTAAGACATATTGAAATTTAACTTCTGCCCACATTCGATTAAACAATATCAACACAAGCCTTAGAGGGCTGAAAACATCATATAATTGTTATTACTGATTTAACTATATTTAAACTAATATTTTGATTCGATGAATTCAGAATATTAATTATTGTTTATTTAATATAAAATATGTAAAAACTACTACACAGTGTAAAGTCGATATACTGTTGTAAACATAAAATCTGTGTTTTTACATAGTATAACCTATGTTTTTTTAATAGTATAAACAGATGTAAGGATAACTATAGGCACAGATGAACCCTTTTAGCTGGTTTAATTTGAGGATTCATAGTATTAAAAAAAAATACAGATAAAAGTCAATGCGATTTATTTTATGTATATTTAACTGTTTTCAGTGATGATAACTCAACAAAAATCGATTGCAGATTAAAGGTTTTTGTAGTTGGTATCCTCCAACAGACACTAAACCTTTACTGTGTGTCGTTTTACAAAGAACAATAGCACCTGTTGCGAGGCTTTGTCACGCAGATTTGTAATCACTTACTTTCTTGATTTATTACATGCAATAAATGTTTCACCTGATTTAAACTGATTGATGTATATGAAACAGAGAATTAAATGTCTAGGAAATAAGTCCGACAGATAAACATAGTTAACATTGTTGTTCTGACTTCAGAGTATATCTCGTGGTACATTGTTTCTATCGAATAAGATAGATAAGATAAGATATTTTATTTTCCATGTGTAACATACAAAACTATATGACATTGTATTTACAGAAAATCTACAAAACAAAACAACAAACCAATTACAATTGCTTCTACATAACATACCACTGTTTAACTTCCTATAAACCAAACTGGAAGGAAAATTAGCGTATATTTTGTAATATGTATAAACTTTACGTCCCAATAAAATAAAATATGTTATGTTAAACACCACAAGTATTAATAATTTAAAACACTACAACAATTGAATCATAGATAAAAAAGAGAGAGAAAGCAGTAGAGTGAGTACTTTATAGTTAATTAAATGCTGATGTTTTAGAAATAAGGAATTAAATTATATAAATACAAAGTTGTATGTAATTTAAAGGTAAACAATGTAGATATTTGTTTTGCTTGTAATAACATTAAATATTTCTGCATGTACTGTAACATGTTATTTAAATTAATATTTATAACCTTATAAATATATAAACTGTTATTGGTATAGGGTATAATAGGGTTGGTAAGATAATGTTCAAGCATAATGTGTAAACTTAGCTGGATGCAAGTATTTTTATTTTGTTTCACCTATAGTATCTTACTCGCAAGTTTTTTAATACACATTATTTATATTATATTTTATGATTGTTTATTATAAATTTTTTCGTAAAATTTTGGTGTTTTGTGACTTTTAACTTTAAATATGTGTTAACTTAACAAATTATTGAAATTACTTTAAAAATAATGTCAATGTATATTACTTTGAAATAAGAAAAGGACCTTTGATACATTTATGTTATACGTGCATTAAATATAATAATTATATAAATTTAATAGTTCAGTATAACTGAAACACTCTTTTAAATAAAGCAAAACCAATGTTTGACTTACTAACATCTGTAATAGTTTAAGGTTTTTATATTTTCAGCGACAAAACGGATACATGGCTTACAAAGCCAATAATAGATAATTATAAAATGTATATATATAGTACTTAATATTTATTACTTATATGAATTTGTTTGTTTATTCTATGTTTTAACAACTACGAGTTAACTACAAGTTTAAACGAGAGGGTACTTGAAAGAGCACTGTCATTTTCGGGGTACTAGTCGAAACTCAAGTACCGTAACGTTATAATAAAATTTCAAACATTCAAATTTGAAAATTAATTTACTTGATTTTTGAATTAAAAATGTAATGTTTTTAAGGTAAAATTTGTTTTGGGTCTATTTATTGTCCAAGAAAACTTCTTATTACATTGTCTAATATAACAAACTTGTATTTAAAAAATTACTACTACACTTAATAAATTAATGTAGACATCCCTTTTTTAAACTCATCTACATGTAGACAGAACCAGCTTATAATTTTGACTGGTGTAGCGAAACATGTCTTTTGATTCGTATTGATAACTTCTTTTAAAACATAAAAAGTGTTTTATAGCTGGTAATTTTAAACAAGTATTTGTGCTACTGCAAAAATGTCGCTAATCTATATATTAATACATTTTAAACCACTTTTAGCACTTAACTTCGTTCAAATATTTTAGATATTGTGAAAGGTAAAGTATATGTAAATAGCTTAAGGGGGCTGGTATTGCAAAAACTAAAAAAAAAATCAATTTAATTTGTATAATATGCAATAGACTTTCCTGTGTAATGTGCTGCAAGTTTTATTGAAATATAAACAATTTTACAGAAGTTATGAGAAATAAAACAAAACATTGAATTTTTAATATTCGCCTAATCATTAGCACAATTAATATATTATTGAAATAACATAAATTGTATAATCTATTTTGTATTATATAGTTTTTGCACCTATAAAAATAGTATTTAGAAGTAAGTAATGCAGAATAAAATTATACCCATAAGTTTATTATTATTAATTGTTAAGGAGTTTTAGAGGTAGAATCAGTGCAATTGTTCAGACAATATGAAAATAAAACTTTAACAACGATTTTCTGACAATCAAGTTTTTGTTAAAGTGTTACAAAATATTTCTAAAAGTATTAAGGCAAAAGTTTTAGAACTTTAAGTGATTGTTTAAAATACTATTATTTATGGCGTGAACGAAAATAAAAGCTTAAAATAAAATAGTTTTAGAAATATTAAAATCTGTATGTATCAAAATTATATATATATATTTTTAAATCTTCAAAAATTATTAAAATCTAAGATTTTCGCAGTAGATAATTTTCGATAGTTCACGAAATAATCACAATAATTTGGAAGAGGCAGAGAATTTGTTTTTGAAATATCTCAAATAAATCAAGATTAGTAATCTAAAACGTAATAGTGTAAACATTAAAAAAAATATGTTTTGCAAACAAAAACAAAATATATTTAAATTTAGTTTTATCATATCTAAAGTCTAGCATATTATACACAGTAAACATTTCATTTACATATCTTGAAAAATATATTCAGCAAAATGTATTGAATTAATTGTAGCAAAATGGACTGCACAAGCTTTACAATCCCCAAAGATAACAATTATTACGTAAACAGCTATCTTTGATGTACCATGGTTATCAGACATTTTGTTTGGAAGCAGATGTTTGTAGGTTTATGTAATAATATCATATCCGCTGAAGTTTAATAAAGTAATGCACCAACAAACATTTATAGACTAAAATTAATAATAAAACTTAATATCTAGCAACAGCTTTTGTAAATTGATTCTTTAACTTAATAGGTATTTATAACTTAATAGACGCTCTGAACGTATTGTGTCAGGTGTAAGAGACAACGTGTCAGGTACATTATATTTGTTGTAATAATTATTGCAATAAAGATCACGTAATAAGGGACACAATACAGAACTATAAAATAAATATTTCTGTTTATTTACATACAAAACAATTAATTAGGGATAAACATTAAAAGAATGTATTCATAGAATTTCTAATGTACGGATTTAATTTAAATTATACTTTCCAGAAAGTAAGATTACTTATCTTATTTGGTCTTGCATAACGTAAGTAGTATTTTTATACAAATATCAGAGTCAATGAAGATTAATATAATTATGTTAAAAGTATAAATAATTAAAAAGCTAGGTACAATCTGAACACAAAAGCTCACGACAAATACGTTTACTAACTTCAAACGCGTTTCAACGACAATGTCGCCATCCTCAGGGACGCACGGGCTACAGTTACCAAACTAAAACTTTATAAAAACAAGTTATAGTTTGGTTTATATATCCCGTGCATCACTGAGGATGGCGACATTGTCGTTGAAACTAGTTTGAAGTTATTAAACGTCTCTTTCGTGAGATTTGTGTTCAGGTTTTATTTTACCTAGTTACTTTCTCACACGACAAGCTCAATAGTTATTCATATAATTAAAAAGCTATTAAAATTTAAACAAGTATTTATTTTTCAAGGGAAGGCTAAGCCAATTCAAAAACTATTATTCCTCTAGCTTCTAATATAAAATATTAACATCAGTAGTCTTAGAAATGTGTTGGAGTAGGTAAGTGAGAACCTTTCTGTATCCTTAATTAAAAACTTTTCTAACAGGCTTCTAATGCAGCAGAACTATACAATATTTATTTTCCAAACTGATGCCCGGACCGAATTCCTGATCTTTAAAAAGTCTTAATAATATTTGATTTACTTAATCTAGTAAGAAAACTTAATTTTCTTTGTTTGTTTAAAAAGATGCACTGCATAAATTAAAGAGTATCATGGGAAGTTAGAAGTAAGAGAAATATGAAAATTGTCATTTAAACCAAGAAACTAGACGTTCTGCGTTGCGTTGTTACGCTGCGTACAGATAAGTCGATTATACCTTCTAAGAAGCTTAGATTACTGTCTTGTAAATGTTAATCAGGCTTGGTGGAGTTTGAGAATTGAAAAATATTACTCTTTGGCGTAATAAAATGAACTTACAACGATCAAATCAATCTGGTAATATTTAATGTATAAATTAAAATTTATATGTAAAACCTGAGAAATTTCATAAAAGTTTTTTATAAAACTAGTATATATATATATGACGATTTCAATACAACTATTAATTAGTTAAATGATTTGAAGTTATATTTATAAAACTTTGTGTTTATTTGTCAAATTCATTTTGTAACTAACAGTTAGCCAAATTACTGATTGATCAAAGTTATGAATTATAATAATATTGAGAAATACTAGGTAGATAAAAACTTAATCTGATTTCAGAGTGAATTATTGTACCTTTTCACAAAATGCTTGGTCAACGTTTTAGTAATCTATGGATTTATGAGAAAAGTAAACTCCAAACCTCCCACACACTGATTGATGATCTAATTAAGGTTTGTTAAAGTTCAAATATTTTTAGGCTTTTATAAATTCAACGTTGTTATAACATTTGTAACCCAAACGTTGTGTGTTGCCGCTGATTTTAAATTGGTGCCTTTTTATTAGTTAAATATTGTTGTAGTTTAATTGCATACAGAAATGTTTATTTTTATAAATTTATAATGTTCCTAATATTTTTTTACACAAAAACCTTGTCACATACTACATAACTTCTCCAAACCTTTAAAAACTAAATCAGTATTATACTTTGTTAAAATATATACATTATATATAACCAAAGCTCTAGACATATTAATTAATTACTAGATGAACAAATTTACTTTGTAAAATAATTTTAAAAAAATTGTTTTTGTTACGGATAAAATAACATTATCTTTAATCGATTATTAAAACCAAATTTCAATCAATTTTCAGGAAATGCTTTTTTCCACCATAGATATTATGAATTTTGGCATATTTTCTAATTTCACTAAACAAACATTCAAAATAATTGTACAAATATATTCAGTAACTATTGGACCTATCTATAAAATATTGTTAAAAAATTATTACTTTTAAATATTAGATTATAATTACTAAAGTGTATTTATTATTTATATGGGAAGATACATTTTTCATTTGCCTAATCTATAAACCATATAAGTGGTCAAGGTTCGTACACCTGGGTAAGATATAAGGCATCATTGATTAAACAACTTGTAAACATTAACAAAAAGATATTCCTTTATTTAGTTCATGCATAAATAACTTCTTATGATTTTGCAAAACAGTGATACCATTTTGATATGAGACTCAAAAAAATACTTATATTGTACATTATTATTTATTGAATTTAAATTACTTATTCAGCTAACTTTAACTCCCATTTCCGCTTGCTAGATATGGACGAAGATGGTTGACATTCTTATTGGATGTTGGCTAAATTTGAAAGAATTGATTAAATTAATTGCTAACGTTTTTGATACATTCTAATACAAGTTTATCTACTATTTCTTTGCTACAATTTTATTAGCTGTCGCGTACAATTTAATTTGCAAAAATGTTCAATGTTGACATCTAGCCTACTCGCGTGTATGCTACTTTTGACTAAATTTACATATTGATAACAAATGAGTGTCTATATTAAATCTCCTACTGGTACAAATAAAATCACATCTGAGGTTTATGGAATGGCGATAGTTAAAGTTGTTTGTGTATAAAAATGGTGAAATCTGAAGTTAATTGTGTTGTTGTTACCTAGGTTAGTGGGTGAAATTCTACAATAATACTCTTCAATAAACAATGTTGTCTATATGTTACAGGTTTGTTACGTCACAGAAACTCTCTGTTTTTTTGTTTACAATTCATAAATTTAAATAGATTCTAATCATAATAGTGACCCTTCATTCAATTTGTATAAGGTTGTGAACATTAATGTTGTTTTAGGGTTTTGTACATTTCTAGGCCATGTTCGTTTGTTTATATTGATTTAATTTTGGGTTTATTGACTTTCGTTTGAATCTGAGTGCTTCCTAATAGTTCATGTTTTATAATTTTATTGTATTACATTGGATCTATATATAGGTCTTGATACGCATTTGGTACTATTACAAGTTTAAAAGAACCAGCAACGCTCAGGTCTGCACTTTAACAAAAACCTAATCTAAAAGTTAGAAATACAAATAATTGCTTCAATGTTTGAAATCAGGTGTTAATGGAAATATTAAAGCAAACAATGTTTTATCGGTTACTTTAGTCAGTTGGTTGCTATGGTTATAATTGTAAATGCATGTGTTGGTTCATCTGTCTAAGAATAATCTAAGATTTTTGTCCGACTAAATTTACAAATATTGAAATAAAAAATGTTTGTATCAAAATTAATTATAGCCTATGTTACTCAGAGATAGTGTAGATTTGTATTAGTAAAACTATTTTTTCAATATGTTCAGTTGTCCCAGAGATTACTCCTTACATAAAAAAATTTAATTTTAACCTCTTATAATATTAGAATAAACATTCTAAATATTGTATTCTGTAGGAAAAGGAATGAGGTTCTATAAATTAAATACATTGCATTACACTAATAAACGTTCACACAGAAGTTTGACATTAGAGTAACTACTGTTTACTCTTCTTTAAATAAGCTTTACTCTTATTACCAAATAAATAAATACTTGAAAACAATAATGACTAGAATATACAATTTCTTTGTGGAGTCAAACTATACCTTTATATCTTACCAAAAAAGGGGTTTAAATCTATTTATTATTTTTTAATCTATTGATACATTTTAAATTAAATAAGAAACAATAAGACTAAACTAAGCCAAAACTTAATAGAAGTCTAGTCAAAAAAACTGCATAGCTTGATATACTTTATATTATATTGCGATCAGATTATGTTAGAATACTGCATACTATTACATCAATTAAGCGAGGGTGTGGGGCAGCCAACAAAGTCACGTATTTTTAGCCGAGACCGCATATACTGAGTTGCACGTAGTATGGGCCATTAAACGTAACTTATAGCTCGGTAAAATTGGGTACAGTTGGAAAAACATTTTTCAAGCAAATGTTTTGGAATATTCCACTACAAAAGTTCATCATCTAAAATATTTGCTACGTTTTAAGTAATTTTCATACTTTATGGGACGGATCATCAATCGCTCCACAATAAATTTTGCTTGTTTCACTTACGTGTAAATTCTACATTAGTTTATATTATTTACGTATTACTCAAAATACAGAACGTTTTATTATTTTTGAAAGATATTACCAATAATATTATTACAACAAAAATAATTTTTAAAAAAACGTCTGTTACGACGAAATAAATGTTTTAACAAAATAGATTTCTTGACGTAAATACAGTGCAATAATAAAATGGTTTTAATATTATTCATGATGTAGGGAAAATTATATTATACTCAACTTTTCAAAATGTAATACAATTATTAGAGAATTTCCATATGAATAATGAGCTATTGCGGTGGCATTATGGTAAGACCCAAGGTCGGGAGTAGCAAATGAGCACCGATCATAGTGTCCAGAACAAGTTTTGGGGTGTCATTAAAAATCATATATATTTATGTATGTATGTGTGCGCACTCTAACGGACGCATTTTAAGTCCGATTTGGTTCAAATTTGGTACACATGTTGGTTGTCTACGTCCCTCGGACGAGTTCGTTAGCCAAAAAATCCACCAACCGGAAGCACGTTTTTGACCGGAAGTAACTATGTTTTGAGATTTTTCCTACGAGAATGAATTTGTTTTTGCATTTTTTCTACAAATACGAACGTATAATGTTATTCTGCACATTTTTTTTACGCGACCTTTTAGCTCTCTTGGTTCCCCCAAAATCGATCAAAACGTAAAATACCATAGCAGTACCCGATTCAAAGCCATGTGGTGGATTCCACCGTGGGTTTGGCGTGTGAAGTACGCAATGCATTGTGTATTGAAGATACTCCCAATACGGGGGTTGGCGTGCGAAGCGCGCAATGTTTTGTGTGTTGAAGATACCCCTAATATACGGAATAGCGTGCGAAGTACGCAATGCTTTGTGTTTGGAAGATACTTCATATATTCGGAATGGATGCGAACCATTTTGCAGCTATTCAGCACGGTCGTGAATAGACCTATTTCCCAAATTGTTGGTGAAACCTTAAAACATAGGCCTATAAACCTTATTTTGGAAATTTGCTCAACTCACGTCAGTGGTTCAGCTGCGTGGTCGAATTACTTAGCTAAATAATCCACTTTTTTTAAAAAGCTTGTCTAACATTTGTGTGTTCTAAAATTAATAGTAATCTCTTAAAATTTTGGAGTATTTCATACTTATTTACCGATCGATAAATAATATATATAGTTGTAAGATACTTGGTTTAGGTTGGAGTTTATCATAAAAAAATATATATCTACATATATAGAATTCAAATACCATTCACTGACTCATCACGAAATCTAAAAAACCACAAAACGGATTGGAATGAAATTTGGTATGTAGCTTCCTCCAGGGCCCTAGGTGCTCGCTAAGAAGGGTTTTCAAAAAATTTTAGGCGGATTTGGGGATGTCAAAGTTCCTAAAAATCTACATATTTAACTTTCATTTGTCTCTCCGTGCAAAGCTGGATCGGGCGAGCTAGAATATATACATATTTATATAAATAAATTCGGTTTCGAAATTTATTTTCTATTACAATTTATGTTACCTTTGACTTATATCCAAACTGAAACTAGATTTATTATAAACATTACATATTAGTACGAAGCTAGTTACATTTTTGAAAAAAAAGATATAAAATTAGATTATTTTTTAAGAACCCTTTAAATAATACAGGAAAAAAACATATAAAATTTAGTAAATAGGTTCAAAGAGGATTTAAAAGATATAAGAACAAAATCCACATCCTTTACTTTATTAATGCATTCAAAAATAGTAGGTAATCATTTTTATGTAAGAGAAGAATCACAATTCTATTTCTAAATAAATAACATCAGAGCAATTTCTAAATAATAAAATGTATGTTATTACAACTGCAAAATTTGAAGATATGAATGTCAAAGGTAGGTATTCGTACTTATTTTGTTGCATATTTCCCCAGCAGGAAATTTTTGTTTTATTAGAAAGGAGTTTTACAATAATTTTGTTTCTTCTGAACTTGTCTTTCGAATAACATTTTGATCATAGTTTTTGATTTTTAGTATTTAAGAAACAAACAAATAATAAAATGGTGGGCATAGCTTTATTTATAGTCAACTATAAATTGCTCACACATTCTTTTATTTTATTGTACTTATTGCGCAATAGAATCTCCTAATATTACCATACTTTAGGCAGTAAAAAGTGATATTATATATTTTAAAATGTATGATTCTAACCATCTTATAAGTAAGCATAGACGTTTATTAGTGTGTGGTAAATGTAAAAAATCTGTTTATTTAAGTTACAATTAGGCATAAATATAAAATCTAGCTCTAGAACTTATAACATTAGTATAATCTAGAAAATGTATCGTTTCAGTTTTCGATTATTACATAAAAAGAAGAATATCGATACTACTTGATATTTAAAAGTTTACAAATAGCATTGATAGAAGTGACGAGGCTTTGTCAAGTGGCTATACAATTATTTACGCCCTTGATTTACTGCAACAAATAATCGTCTCCGCTGATACAAAATGTGATTTATCTTTATAGAATATAATCATTAAAGCACTAAGATAGGTTTCAACCTCTAAACACAAAACATTGCATTTGATTAAGTTCCTCTTCTTTCTTTTCATTATTTTATATACAGTACATGGTTACTATAATGCGGGAATATTTTCTCCGTTTATATGCTATACTGTAATATGTATTAATATATTGTGTTAATATGTATTACTGTATTGCCGACTGCGAAACAGAAAAGAAAATTAATGTTTAAGCAGAAATATTTTAATTTTATCTGCCTCTAACAACAACTAAATTATTTTTACCATGTTTTAGCTTAAAGCATACATTTCAAATATCAAAAAAAGTTTTGTTAAATATGCAAATTATAAAATCATATAAGGAAAAAAAAAGGAAAACGGTCTACATATAAAGCCTTGTGTAAGCCAGTAACAACAATATTTTTACAAGGCTTTCACCCTTTTTACAAAAATAAGCTGAAAACATTGATATTATTTGTATCTTGAATGCGTAGTAGAAGGAAAGTGTTTTTAACTTGAAACGTAAAAAATGGAAAAACTATTTCGTCTACATTAAATATTACAACTGGAACGATTCCTGTAGTTATAGGTATTTGTTAAGTAAAAGAAGATTTGGAGAACCAATGACAAATTAAAAGAAGATTTAAAAGCAAAAATAATATAAATAACAATATTTTAGGAAACCAATATTCTATTACTTTGACTACCTTAGTTTACTCCTAGGGTAATATCTAAATTAAATATGTTCCTTTTTTTTCTGTTTAAAAAATGAAAGTTTATGCAATAACCTGAGGAAACAATACAAACTAGAATCGTTTTTTTAAATTTATAACATCATCTGTTTTGTAATAAACGCAATAACTATAATTCAACAGCAAACATTTTGCCTTTATTTGTTTTCTGGAAACCAAAGCAAATAATGTTTGCCAACGCCAGTAAATAGAAAGAACAAGAGTATGGTCCAACCAACTTCGATAACGGGGTGTAACTAAGATGATATTGTTTTAAAGTATGAAAGGGAAAAAAATTCGCAGCGTATTCCATAGATTCACCATCTCGTTTTCACACAAAATGTATTCTAAATTTAGTCAATACAAAGTTCAATAAAGTAATTTTTCAATTTCAAACAAGCAGACATTGTTTTAAAACAGATTCTGTCTTTAAACCTAGACTACGGTCTTGACAATTTACCAGGTTTATTAGTAATACAATTTACTTCCGAAATATTTCAACTAGCAAATTGTACTACTATTTTAACAGCAGTATATGTATTTGACAGACTGTTAATATGTATATACACCAATAAATTTGTTGAGAATAATACACAATAACCTAAAATATATAAGTTTAATTAATTGTGGTCATGATTATAACTAATTGTATTTAATCAAAGAGTATTTTAGTACAATTTATTATTTATCTATATGGTTAGTCACAATTTAAGTAAACATTTTAGAAAGATCACAGTAACAAAATAAAGAACTTGATTAAAAATGTATTGCATATTAAAAAATGTAATACATTTGACTTAAGGGTCGGCTCTAGCTGTCGGGCATGTTGGCTGACACTCCATAACACCAATGTTAAATTAAAATCCAAATTTTGCCTTTATTTTTGATAGGAAAATTATAAACGATATGTTATTTTAAAGCTATGGAAATATACATTTTCCATGTTTTTATGTTTTCTATGTTTTTTTAATATACATGCAAATGGCCTTTTCAAAACTAAGAAAAACTTTTTCTTTAATATTTATTAACAATTTAAAACAAAGATTTTTAATATTTTTTTATGTTGTCACTATTAATTATAGCGAAAAATTACCAAGCCATTCGGATGAAGAATTTTGTCACCAAGAGTTTGGTACTTAAAAAAACGCTATTTGAATAATTGAGGGTTTTAAATGGATTTAGGATGAGCAATGTCCGCGTAACCTATCGCCGCTACGCTGGAGTCGCAGGTTGTTTTCTGTTTTACTAGAGTCGACCCTTAATAACATGTATATAATATAAAAGAAAATCTAAGTTTGCCTTTATGGATACCATATACTGCTAATATAGCTGGCATGTTAAAATTTAAATATTCACGGTTAACGCTAACACTAAATAATCCACATTAGTATAAAGGATACAATACAAATTGCAGTACCTTAACCACTCTAACCAATACATGCTTGGCTGTTTGATGCGTGATCACTTACATCTGTTGATTTATTGCGGCCAGCAAACATTCAACTAGAGGACCAATCTGTGATTGATGTTCCAGCTTTACACGCAAGTGGTTTTGAGTGAATTTCTCTTGGACTAGCGTTACAAAGGTTTTCCCAAATAATTATAATTAATCGATCTTTTTCATGATTTTAGAAACAAATTTCTAAGATTTTAAGTAAATGTAACAATTAAGAAAAAGCGTGGTTGTTAAATGTATGTACATTTTTCAAAATTGTGTATTCACTGAACTTTTATAGCTGAAGATGTTTTTATTTTTAATAGTTAACTAGTATTCGATCCCATTAAAAAAATTATCTGAGAACCTTTTGAAAATCAATACATATTCATTCCATTATAAACTTATTTATAAATATTTTGTTACCCATCAAACTTCATGATATTCTGTAGTAGACAATGTTTAAGTAGGTAACTAGATTAAATGAAACAAATATTTCGTTCCCATGTTAACTTCGGGTATTTTTGTTGATTTACTGTGACAAACAAAAATTGATTACGACTTCAATAAATATATATATATGTATATACATTAAGATTATTAATGTAAGCAAATGTCCACTGTTTTACTTTGACCGTAATATATTATTAACATGTATATTTAAAATAAATATGAGTTTTAATAATATAAATAGATCATGTTATTATATTATTATTATATTATTCAATAACAGTTCCTGGAGGCAATACGCTATAATGTATGAGTTTTAAATATATTTCTGTTGGTTGTTCATTTTAAATATTGTTATCCATCAAAGGACATTAAAGCCTTGCTGTTGGTGCGTTTACAAAGAACAATAGCACCTGTTGCGAGGCTTTGTCTCTTGGATTTGTAATCACTTACTTTCTTGATTTATTACATGGAATAAACGTCTCCTCTGATCCGAACTGTGATTGATGTTTCTAAAGTAGGGAATTGAAAGCCTAGGAAATAGGTCTGACCAGTAAATCTTGTTTAAGTCGTTATTCTGACCTTCAAAGAACAGCTTTTGGTTCATTGTTTGTGTTAGAAATTATGTTTTATATTTTGCTTAATTTATTCTAACATAAAAATTAAATGTGTAAAGTAAATGTGAACGAAGTTCATTACGCTTTTTCTTCAATTGTTTTACTAGCCTTAACGGCAACAAGCACACATAATTTTTATCTTTTAATTGCCGTTTATTATTAGATTTTTTTTTTGTACAAACATTTACCGTTTCCATACGTTTAATGTTGTTATAACAAAGGTGTATAATTAATTACAACATCAAAGCCAAAATGGTAAAAACATTTAAATTTCCATTAATTGGAAATACATTCAATAAACATAAAATGTTGGTTCATCAGTTTAGGCCTAACCTAAAACTATTGTGTGTATGTTTAATTTATTTTACCTACCTTAACGGCAACATACGTACAATAATTTTTGGGAGTGAAAAAATAGGAAATGTAATACGTAACGAAAAAAGTGTTAATAATTGGTTGCTATGGCAATGACAAATATAAAATACGAGTAACGAAAAAAGCGTTAACAAATCGGTTGATATGGCAATGAATGAATATATATATAAAAGAAACATGTGTTTTAGTTTATCAATTTAAATTAAGAGACGATAGGTTCTGTCGTGCGTAGTTCAGTTATCGTCAAGCGCTGAAATTTTATGTTAGGCCTACCTACTATTACTTTCTAGGCCTATTATTATCGAACGTGTTTTAGGCACTTCTTAATAATAGGTAATAATTTGGTATGTACTTCAGCTAGATGTATCTAGAATATTAAATAATGTGCCTACCATATGCCTTTTAGGTGTTGAAAGTATATTATTTTAAACTAGTAATTGGCAAACACTTACTAATATGTGTTCATCATTTCAAAATAACAACAATAAACAACATTTAACGCCTTTCCGGTTTGTTTGTTATTCTGTTTGCGTAGAAGACCAGTAAATGTATGAGAAGAGAAGTCATGGGAGCCGAGGACTTTTGGGTTGTATACATGTATACGCCGGCGTGGGCGTCAAGGAGAGTCCAGAGAGGTGCGACAGCCCAGGTGTCCGACTGTCAGATACACCAGGACAGAAAGGTAAATACACAGTTTGTGGATATTAAATTTACAATAATTGTTGTAAGCAAATTCACGGATAAAATCATTTTTTTTTAGGGTTGATATGCTGGGAGAGTTGTATACATATTTTTTTAAAGAATTCGTATTTTGGCAGTATAAATTTATACTCAGTTTTCCCCGTTGTGTAAAGCGTAAGATTTATACTAAGGTTTATTATTGTAGTTAAACACAATCTCGACTTAAATGAATGTTGTACCATTAAATAAAATATATGTTTATATAGACTCATAGATTCAAATATAATATGTGATAAGTGTTTGTGACCATCTCAAAAAAAAAAAAAAAAAAAAAAAAAAATAATAAAATAAAACTTGAGCCAAGCGAGTAGAATAAAAACTAATTGTTATCCGTCTGTGTGTTCTGTTTGTATGTGATGGTATACGTTAAACAAATATCTGAAATTGGCAATACAAGTGGGCGAAATTATTTCGAATACACATTGATGCTGTATTTATTATGTTTGTGTTCGTTTTTTGAATTATATCTTTAAATTATAAGTAGTTCGAGCTTTGCTTTGTGTTTTAAAACAAATTAATTTTATGAACATCGAATTTTTGGAATGACTTATTAATAAAAACAATATATTTTTTTCATTTCGGTAATTTCCCCTTTAAATTTAGTCCAAATCTTTTATATTTATTTATATATATGTCAATGACAAAATCCAGCAATTATTAAAATTTGTTCTTTTAACCTCAATAAAAATTTATAATTCAACAGAATACTGAGTAGTAATATAACTGACACGTTCTGAAAATCTATAGCAAGTAAACGAATGAAGTGAGAATAGTATAATCTAAAACTCGAAACAAATTACCAACATTTAGTGAAATTTCTAAGAAAAAAATTGAGGTTACCTTTTATTTATTGTATCATGCCAAATTTGCAATTAACAAGAATGTACTAATAATTTTTATAAAATAATTTTTGCAATAATAATTCTTTCTTAATCATAAATCTAAACGTTTAATACAAATTTATATGTAAGATAATTATGTGAATTTAAAAGCAAGATTAAATTTAGTTGTTAATGTATTACTCATAATAATTTATTACCTAACATTCTATATTATACACATTGACAGTCGTATTTTCTGTATTTAAACTAAAGCTACAATAAGTTATCTAGCCAGAAGAAATTATATTTATCTATATTTCTAATCTTTCTAATTATTTACAGTTAGGGGATACTTCTATACACAAAATCATGTTATGTTTTCTTAGATAATAAAGGTGTAGGATTTAAAATATTCCCAAAGCTAGGTAAATAACTTTAAATGTTCAAATCAAACTATTTTGTATATTTTATAACAGCAGTTATAATAAAGGTTAAAAGAACCAGCAAGTCTCAGGTCTACTCTTTAATAAAAACCTAACCTAAAAGTTAGGTTAAATAATTGTTAGAAAATAAAAATAAAGTTAGAAATATAAATAATTGCTTCATAGTTTAAATGATGTGTTAATGAAAATATTAGAGCAAACTGCTGTTTAACCTGTTATTTTATTCAATAGGTTGCTATTGTAATGAATGTAAATACATTCAAGAAATATCTGTTGCCTCATCATTTTTTGCCTAACCTAAGATTTTTTCATACTAAATTTACAAATATTGAAATAAAAAAGTTTTTATCAATATGAATTATAGCCTACGTTACGAAGGGATAATAAAGCTTTTTATTAGTAAAACAATTTTTTTCAAAATGTTCATTATTTTCAGAGATTTCCCCCTACATACAAACAAAGAAAAAAAGATTACCTCTATAATATTAGTAGACCTATAGATGTTGTTAAGGGGATTCTGTAACTGCTATTATCGTAATGTTAAGTTGGCAGTTTTCAATGTACCTTTTCTCAGGAAACACAAAAGATATCTTACTGAATCCTTTTGCGTTTATTTTTAAGGGTTGTAAGAATACACAGTCTTTTTTTAAATACCAACATTTAGTACCTCAATTTATTTTTGTTTGTTTAGTACCGAAAAGATACTGTATATTTAAATTAAATTTTTGTTAATGTACTTTTTTCAATTAAATCAAAATGGCTGTGTTAAAGTATGTAGATACCTATAATAAGTTAGTAACACAAATTTCAAGCCAATATCTTCAGTAGTTTTGAGAGACAAGATACATTTACTACAAAAAATTAAACTTTCGTGAAAACGAGGTCAAAGTATGAACATCTATATTTTGTAATTTAAAATTATCTCGTTCATTCCAGCAGCATATGATGGAACTTCTTTGACATCTTTGGGCCTCCAGGTGCTCTTCCAGTCTTCTTTTGGCTCCTTTCTTATTTTGTTTCATCTTTTTCTGTAGCTCGGAAGCATAACGTGCCACGTCCAGAATTTCCATCGCTTTGATGCAGCAAATCCCTGGTTGTATCCCAAGTTTCTTTACAACATGACACTTTACTCTGTTTCCTTCATTAAAACTAGCAACTGTATCAATCACTCAGAATTCCAGGATAGATAGAGTTACACAATTAAACTTTGGATGTGTCTATGTCTCTATTTAAACATATGTCTCTATTTACTGTCTCGTTTTAATTTTTAGTCTTTCCGTGTATAAACATTTTCATCAATGCTTTATCTGCAAAGTCTTGGTAAATAGGTTTAATTTCTTTCATTATGAGCTCAGGCATATGAAAATGTATTTTTTATGGTCATTCTCTGTTTTAACAATTACACTATTTTGGAACTTACAACGGGAGTTCTCGCCTTAAGGTTTAAATACCAAGTAACCATTTTCTAACAAAATAATAAGATTGTACGAGTATTACATTTATGTTAAAACCCGCGCCTCAATCTGTTGTTGACGTCCTTTAAAATGAAGGACGTGATTACAAATCTTGGCAAAACCCAGTCAGTCATACTATAAATTGCTTAAACAGTTTATCTTCATCCATAAAGCGCAATACAAAGAAGAAAAAAGACTCTTCTAAAATAAACGTACACATAACTAATATTATAAATATATTATTCTATAAATTAATTATTCATTCCTTACTGCCGTAAACTTAAGAAACACTTAAAATTTTCTTAGCAATAACTTCGTATTAATTTATAAAAGTAGAATATAATAATAATAAAAATTTCATAACACAATGTGTTAACTTGTATTATTGTATTACAGAATTTATATAAATTGTAGGTATCACTAACAAAAATAATAATATTAATATTTAAAATTGTGATGCTCAAACCTCATTACTTATTACAATAACGCCGATAAATCCTAACAATAATGAACACAAGTAATTCTTCTCAATTTATAATTATTGATTATTATGACATTTCCCATTATTTTTGAGTAAATCACTACACGACGTTTCCGGAATAAGGACTAACTCCAGGTATCTAGGGACTAAAAACTAAGGCAACATAAACCTAGAGAACTTGAAGAAAACAAAAGTTTTATGTTTAAAGGTATGGCTAGACAAAAAGACCTTTAAACATTAGAATAAAATAACTTAAAAACAATGAGTAGTTAGAAATAGTCGTATATAAAACATATATGGTCCGAAAATTACAAATTAAATTGGAAAGAACGCAACGTCATACACAGGCAAAATAACTTACACAAACTAATTGAAGCCTCTTCCATAAACCTAGCGTACAATTATATCAGCAAACTAAGCATAGAGTAAAGGCCATTAAAGCCATTAGTAAACAAGAACTAAATCTAGATTATAATAGCCCTATTTTCCATTGTTTTATTTAAACTAGGACTACATCTCTAAGTTTATGTTCCCTTAGTTTTTAATCACTGATAACGGGAGTTGATTTATATTCCCGAAACTTCGTGTATTGGTTATTTTTTATTAATTGGTTTAACGTAACAGTTTAGGGTTAAGATGTAACTGAGGATTATCTGTTTCTAAGATTTTAAATTTTAGAAACAAAAAATGGGAAACCTTAAAGAATTGACACTATAAAATACATTTTTAATATAATATATTCATTGTATCATTCATTGTTTATCTGTATTTTAAACTGACAATTTAATATTTTTAATGTTTAATATACTAAATTTATTGTAAAGTTAAGTATGTAAAAAATAATATTAATGTTAGTAATAGGGTTCTATTGGTTCTTATTTTGAATACTTTAATTTTAAAACAAAATAATAAAGTTAAGTTCCATAATTTACAAGAGTTTAAAGATTTTTGTACCCAACCAATAAGAATTTAAAGATAATTTTACAATAGGTAAAGAAAAGGAGTTCAGATTTCTATATCAATATATTTGTATGTTATTAACATTTGATTTTATAAACAAATAATTCACGAATTTATTTCAATAGAATTAAAAACAGAAAAACGTTAGTTTTAATTAAAAACAACAAAATAGAGCATTAAAACTACAATGTTCCAACTTGTAACAGACTCCCTTTTAGATTTATATGTTGAAAATATTTGTAAAGTAAATAGATCTTAACGTCTGAAATTTACGTTAGTAATTAATCAAGCATAATTTATGGTCTATAATTACTGGGAAAACAGAGACGATAACAACTCCTGTTGTGAATGGAGGCGTTGCAGGAGATAAATCTTTGGGCGTGCATCCTTTCTAAACGTAATTGATACTTTGAAACATTCTGTTTGATAATGACAGAATAAATAGGCAATGTGTTGGCTTGGGTTGAGTTTGCAACAGCAATACATGAAAGACAATAGTCCTAAGACTGAAGAAGAGTGACAAAAACATCTGCATATAGTTAAATTTAATTAGGAGTTAAAATCAATTAAGCGTTATAGTTGAATTACTGACAACATTATGAGGACACATTTTAATATCTAATCTAAGCACACAGCAAATATACCATTGATTCCTTAATAAATACTTCTTGGTTTAGTAAATGGAAATTGTTTATCAGATACACTTATTATTTTATTTTATTTAGTATTGTTTATTAATTGGAGTTAATATTGAGGAAGAAGGACTAAGATGTAATAAAATTCGTAGTTGAATAAATGCAATAAATTATAATTTAGATTGTTATAACAATTATCCGGTAATTGTTTACTATAACTTTATCGGAGAAAAACCTTCCCATATTGAGAGTATGTTATCGGTAGTGGACTGAAATCTACAAATGAACATGTATTTAACAACAAGAAATGAATGTATACAAAATAGCCTAAAGTTCTAACTTAAAGCCTTCCTTGTTAGAAGTAACCTTCCCTAATTGAGATTTTGTTATTGATAATGAATTGCAATCTACAAAAAAACATGTCTTAAGAGCGGGAACAACATAGAAGAAATGAAAACATTAGAAAAATAATAATACTTAGGCTGCAGTTATAACTTATAGCCTTTAGTAAAAGTATGTTTGCCATAACAACTGATTACAACCGTCCTCCTCTGACCTGCACTTTCAAAAAATCTGCTCGTTGCAAAACAACTTAATTTACGTTAATAAATTACACCGGGTGTCCCATAAAAGAACCCCCCCCCCCTCTTTAATTTTTGAACGACTGTACATTTTCAAACAATCTTTGCTAAATGTTACAAACATAAGTCAAAGTACTTTTTAATATGTTTTTATGGTTTAGGGTTTCAACCCTCACCCCTAAATATGGGTTGCTGGGTTAGTTTTTTATTTTCAAATAGCAACCCTTAGCAATTTGCATCTCATTTGAAAGAGGGTGAAAAAGGAAAATGAATGCCGCAAACTATACCTCTCTATGACTTCTTAAACTAAAGTTATGGTAAAAAATGTGTCACCGTAATTATGTTGTTGAACTATCCCCCACTAAAAATAACAACAAACTCTAAAACTTAACAACTAAGCTCTAGAGTGACCGTTGTCAGGAAAAATTTTCAGTGTTCTTAGCTTAAGTCGTACAATGTTATTTTTAAAGTTATCAACTATATATGATTTATACGCTAAACTTTAAACAGATTTTTATTCATGTTAAACACGACCCTATTTGCTCTTTCAATCCACATAAAGCACTCATTTTCCTAATATTCGCCAAAATACTTTCTAGTTTCATAAGCGATGTCTCTATCCCTTGTCATTATATTGAAATTCATAATATAGATTATTCCCCCACTTTTTTCCCACGTACGGAGCCACCTGACCTTAGACTATCGTCTATTGCTTGTAATGCTGAAAGTTTAGTCAGTCTACTGTTTACATTATTACAATGAATGTATATTTACATTAATTTAGTATATACATTTAATATAGGCCTATAATATTTAAATTTAATATATAAAGAAACGGATATTCCGTTTTGCTGAAATTCATGTCAGATTGATACTTTATTGTAGTTTTGTTCTACAAATAGAAATTATTTAAAATAATTAATGAATTAATAATAAAATATTACCTTTTAAGTCCGGCAAGTGATCCACTGCATGCGAAAAAACACACTACCGCGGTTTCAGATGATATCACTCATCCATCTTCAGGTGAAATTATCACTCCTAAGAGGTCGTCATTAACATTAAACAATTGTCAGACATATATCAGTACGAAAAACAAAAACACACAAACAACGTTCACATTTAACACAATATTTTTGAACACCCGTCTCATGTGGTCATCACGGATGCTGAGTCAGAATTCACATGTTTCTTCTACACCGATTAAAATAATAATAGTTATAAATTTGCTTTGGCAAATAAAATAAATTAAAATAAAAAAAGTAGAAACTAATGTTTAAGTATGAAGAGTTTCTTCTACACCGATTTAAAGTCCAGTGCTTTTTTATAATTAAATAATTTGTAATAAATTTAACATACAAATGTAATAATAAATAACAAAATAAAAAATGTTATTGTAAAAAGCGTTCGGTGTGTTTTATTATATTTTTATAAATAGCTACCAAAGAAATATTTGTAACATTTGATGTCAAGCAACATTCGAACCCACGCTTTTTTACAATAAAATTATTTATTTTGTTAGTTATTAAATTCTTATTTATTATAAACTTGTTACACATTATTTAATTATAATAAATTACTGGACTTTCTATCTACTTAAATGAATTACTGGATTACATACTTAAAAAATATGTTCTAATTTTTAGTTCTTTTGCCATTAAATCTTGGTTTTAAACTATATAATTTATTTTCTTCTTTTATAGCTCAAAATGGAATCAAAAGTAATTGTAATCAAGAGACTTAATTGTTTGTATATCGCATGTGTTATAATAGATTTAAAATAATATATGAACAGTTTATGTGTTACGTAAATGATGGTATTGTCATAGGTTATTGACACTTTTTGTAAATTTTCGTGTTAATCATTAATTGATGAAAATTACGTCAAAAGATTCCGATACATAGATACAAGTCAAGAGTGTAAATAATATAAGTTTTTCTATGGAATATCGACTTAATTATGTTACGTGACTGACGTATTTCAGGTTCAGTCTACCTATTTCTGACTAATATTAAAAATAAGAGTTATAAAGTAATTTAAAGGGATTAGTGTTTCAAACCTCATTTTGGGTGTAATCTTTTAAAATTAATACTGTAAATGCTGTACATGATTTAATGTAGCACTGAAATTTCCTTAGACACACAAGAAGTACATATTGCAGTAACTAACATTATAGTGAATTTTAGTAGTAGATTATTTTCTTTATAACTTTCGTCTCATCAAAAGTGTATATGATGTATGTACATCCTATTACATTGGTTATGGACATTATTTTTAGAGCCTTTCGTCTAATACTAAACGATACATTTTAAGCAGACGAACTGTAAGACATTTTAATTTCAACGCTAACATATATTTTGTTTAAACAACAAAATAAAAGTACTTACAGAAAAATGATGTTTGAGTTTCAACAAATTGTATAATTTCTTGTGCTAAGTAGGAACATAGGAAAATGATTGCAATACAAAATGCATTTACTGGTTGAATAACATCTTTGAACATTATGTTTTACTACACAAATTGTTAATTTGTTTAATATGTTATTTTAATAAACAGACTTAAACGAAAATACATTTAATAACAAATAAACCAGCAATACAAATAGTTTGTATATGAAGAATTAGAGTAATAAACTATTTTCAAACAGTAAATTGTAAACTAAACTAATGCAGTTGACGTTAGTATCTTGAAATATTTACAGCTTTGTTTACCTCTACAAAGTCAGTAACTGGAGCACCGTGTTATTGAGCTATGAATTATTTCCTAAAAATTTGCAAAATATTGTGTTTTATTGTTGGAGTAAAATCAGAGATTTATAGTTACTGTCTTTTGGCAGTCCAAGTGAGCGTTACTTGTTTGTTATTTGTTGTTGGTGTTTAGGGACTATGATTTCTTTGCAGTAAATTTATAATCTATAATAGCACATTTGTGTTGTTGAATATTCTGAACGTAGCACTAAGTAGGCCTTCGCTCCCATCTAAAGTAATGTTATTTTATTTAATTGTTTTTGTTTAAATACACAAAAATCGTAATAAGAAAATGAAATTATCTGCATTAGGTTAATATATTGTTTTTAACTCTTTAACAGCATCTAAGTTTGCTATTTATTATAACAAATTAATAATTTATGTTAATATCATATTTTGCAATTGAATAGTGGTTAGTAATTATATGTATTAATATTTTTTTTTCAAATGTACACAACAATTCCTTAAAAAATCTGCAATTATAATGTATTGTAAATTCAACGATACATAGGTTTCATACAATGTATCTTCTAGATAAGACATAAGGAGAACATGTATACTAAACAACGTAAAACAGTTTTCACAGATGTAGTTATAAACTGATAACATATGTATAATTTTCTATTACCTTCATGATTTTTAATATTGCAGTATGCCTCCTTATCATGTTAAATAGAAGTGCAAAATATTATTTCTTTTCAAAATGAGGCAGAATTGTATCATTGTTGTTTTCGTACGTACTACATATTATCATGCAAAACGGTAAATACAAGACTATTTAATAAGCTTTCATGAAAGTCTAAATATAATTTTAATGATTTAAACTGTATATTATTAAAATGGTATTTTTATTCGCAACTAAAGTAATAAACTCTCTTATTCCAACCTACATACCTAGTACAGCTTACCCAGCTTATTCCAGATCAACATAAAGCAACCAATAGCTAACTTACGAAAGCTATTTTAACTTATTAAGTCTAATTGTAATCTTAAGCGTTGCTAAATGTTATCATAACTTCTGCTTGTACAATTGTCAGTGATGTCAGTCTATCGATAGCTTGGTTAAAATCAGTACAATTTGAAAAAAAATATCAACATAATTAAGTCTACAATGTGTAGATGTGATCACATTATTCACAGTGATAATTAATTCAATGATAACGTTACCGAGAAATAAGGGTAGTTTTACAATGTTGTGCTCAAGTTATATTTAATTGTTACAGTAGTAGTACAATTAGCAACATTGTGCAAACTAGTTAATAATAGAAACAACTAAAGTGGTATTTAGTTTCGTAATTTATTAGTATAAGTTTATAAAACACGTATAAAACAATGTAGTTTCACATATTACTACAATTAAACAACATGATTGTTATCATACAAATAAATTCAGAATTCATAGATGTGGAACAAACTATAGTTAAGGCTAGGTTCTAGAACAACGTTGTGAGAATACATTTATGAACAAATCGTATATGTTATAATAACTGTGACTCTAATTCAGTAATATTTTGTCTTTGTAACTGGTTACCTGTTTTGTCAAGTGTTGCAATTTTCTTTTAAAATTTACTGCTTTTATCTGTAATAAATGTTTCAAGCGTTTGGTTTCATTTACGTTCTGTTGATTACTAAATTGTAAATGTAATTCTTTGGCTTAAACTATTTTACTCATAGAATACAAATAAAAATTAAGAAAGAGAATAACACAAACTAAAGTCACACTACAAACGTAGTTTAATTTTTTTTACTAGAAACGACCAATTATAATCAAAATCAATCAAAAATCAGGAACGAATTAATTAGGGATTTAAAAATATAAATAGAACAGTATAAAAAAATAATGCATAAGTTTCTTTTTAATATTATCAATGAAACTTAGGGGAACTCATGTGACATGGAGGCATATTATGAGATGTTTATGCATACTCAGGCCTATACAATACATTATCAATTACAAGATTACAATAAATTATTTTTGATTATATTAATACAGAGTTTTTATTTGTCCTAAATCATTATTTACAATTATTTTACTATATTTGTTATAAAAAGTTTCCCAAGCGTCTATTGTATAAAGTTTAGCTACATTTTTCAATAATAATAATACAGAATGTTCTATCCTAAAATGATCGTTTTCATCTAGTTTTCATAAAAAGTTATGTTCCCACTATAAAATAGTATGATTAAAAGTTTAAGTATCTAAGTGTTTTGAAGGTAAATAAGCAAATAAGATTAATTTAAAACAAAGTTAAGAAAAAATATTATTTGTGCCAAAAAAGCAGATACTGCTCTTATACTTAGTGTTTCAATAAATTTAAGACAGTAAAGTTAGTAGTAAGTACAAGTCTGTTTAATCTGTACTTAAATAATGTACTTAAGATCTGTTTTTAAATGTAAAATGTCTGATGTTTTAAATTTAAAATCTACTATAATATAATGACAAATATTATGCTTAAAAATAAACTGAATTTAACAAATTAAAATCATCCCACTACAACTCAAACAAACTTAAGTTTTATTTTTCGCGAAACAGTTACCAAACCATTTTTCTGCTCTCAGGCATAATATTACCAATTTCCTTTAACAGTTTTTCTTTCTTTTCTTTTTCAAATCCATTGGGGCTGTAACAACATTCGGTGGTTTCATTTCTTGTTTATTCATATAATGCTTTTGCATAAAATGTAACTCTTTATAGGTTTCTGATGGATCATGTTCTTTAAAGTGAACTTAATCCTTTCTTTTTTACATGTAAAATTTTCACTAACTTAGTTCTTCCTTAGGTTTTGACTTTGAAGACCTATCTTGCCATATACACAACCTTCAACAAGCATTTCATGTACTTCCACATTCCCTTTACAACCGGACTTGCAGCTTTTACAAAATCTTTAAAGTCATACTTTTTTACTTGCCGTTTTTTTTTTGCGCGTGGTGTAAAAAAATGTGCAGGCACATACCCTGCTGGTACCGCACAACAGGGTTATGTGGGGATGGCCCAACCCACTAAAATCTCACCTCTTTCTCCGGCCCTTGTTGTTGGACAGGGTATCACTAGTAGCATAACTTCCTGAACAACCGGGCACCTTTCAGTCGTACGACTGTCCTACTGTTCAGGCATCTTCTTACTTATTTCTCAGTTCTTCTTCCTTCCGCTTCATCACCGTTACGATGTAGTTTGTAATACTATCCCACTTTTTTCGCTTCTTAGCATCAGCGTTATTAGATTTTCCGGAAGAATTTCTTCTTTGATCTTGCTTTGTAGCTCTTCTTTTATTTTTCTCCATCTTCACATTTGAACAGAGTATGTTCCACATCATCTTACTGTCCACAGCTGTCACAAATGCTGCTATCAATTTTCTTAAATCTCCATAAATAATGTTTAAAGCAACCATGTCCAGTAAACGCTTGTGTCAAGTAGAAATTTACCTCGCCATTTTTCCTGTTCATCCACAGTCCTGGATCTTTTAAAATTTGATGGGTCCATCTTTAGTTGTTATCATTGTCCCATTCCTCCTGCCACCTCTCAATAAGCCTCTCCCTAGCTTCCCTACTTATTGTGGTTTTTGCTTTAGTTTCATTTAACTAATGTTCTACGTAAACCTCCCTTCTCTCACATACTAAATGGTGCACTGGTGGTATTCCTGCTACAACCATTACCGCAACTTGCGAGACTGTCCTATATGCAGGAGTGACTCTCAGTGCCACTTGCCTCTGGACTGACAGCAACCTTCTCCTATGGACTTGCTTTGTCATTACTTCACTCCAGGCCAGTGCTGCGTACAGTATTATGGAATGAACCACACTTGCAAACAACCGTCTTTTTTTTCTTTTGGTTCTTTAACATTAAGCATCAAGCGAGATAGGTTGCCTGCTACAGTGGCGGCCTTCATACATACCTTCTTCACATGTGGTCTGAAAGAAAGTCCTCTGTCCACTTCTACTCCAATGTACGTCAGCTGTGACTTCCAGTCGATCCGCACACCATTAATGACAAGCTTTGGTGTCCTGAACGTCCTTCCCTTTGTTACTGCTTCCATTTTGTTGACGGCCATTTCTAGGCCTCTGCTAGTCAGCCATCTTTCGACTGTGGCAATACTCTCTTCCATCTTTACTTCCAGGACATGTTCTTCTAGAACATCCACGATGATGATGCTGACATCTGCAAACCTTATGATTTTCACTCCCTCTGGTAATTCCGTTTCCAACAACTCATCGTAAACAATCTTCCAAAATAATGGCCCCAGACTTGATTCTTGTGGTGCTCCTCTTGTCATTTTCTCTTGGATAAGCCAACCGTCGCCCTCATAGATTATCTGTATGTGATGCAGGTAGTCTTCTATGATTGTCCTCAGGTATAGTGGAACGTTCTTCCTAAGTAGAGACTCCAGCACATCTTGCCATCTGAGTGAGTTGAATGCATTTATAATGTCAATGGCGATCAAAGCACAAAAACCTTTCCTCTCCACTCCCTTCTCTCTACCCTCCATTGCGATCATCAACGTTTCTTTTATGGCGTCTACAGTTGACATTCAACGCCGAAAACCAAATTGATTCCTCGAGAAGCCTCAGATAGATTCCATGTGATCTTCTAGACGTCCAAGGACCAGACCTTCTAATATTTTCCCCATCGTGTTCAGAAGTCAAATTGGTCGATAAGACGAGGTCTTGTCCAAGGGTTTTCTTGCCGTTTTAAAGAAAGTTCTATTTTGTGATGTATAGAATCTACAGACATAAAAACCTGACCTGCCTCAAAGTAGTACACTTTGATCTCATCGTCTGCTATTTCAATGGACTTGATAACATATATGAGGAAGGAGTACAATCAGCAACTATTTTACAAAGACTCTAATTATAAAACTTAATTGTAATGGAGCTGACGGCAGCCTCACTAGCCAATGACAGATTTAGTCTAAGCATGTTACAGCATCAGTCTTATATGCAGTTTTGTAGGTTGAGTTTCTTTCTTATGTCTTATTAAATATCTGTAACCTGATATAAAACAAATACAGTTTTATTTATGGACTAACTTTGCAATAAATTGATTAAATTCATTATTATAAATGATTATTTATAATCGAATACTATGACTGAAAGTATGGTCAAAGATATTTAACATAAATTTGTATACATTTCCCACTACATATTGTTTAACTAGCAGCTTTATAGACCACTGACATTTGTACAGATAATATGTTTTGATTGTACAAAAACATTGTAAGTTATTTGGAGTCATTACACAATAACACAATTGCGAACACATTGCATGAACGTAAACATTGAAATATTAATAATGATTACATTCATTTAACTTTATTGCCCATACAAAAAACATTACATAGTGTATCAATAATAGAATTATAAATATTATAAATAAAATTTGTAGTTGATAACATAATTATATGAGTATGGAGTACAAACACTAATTCTTATTTTGGGTTTTACAGTTGTATAACTTTTTGTCTCTATCGTTTGTCAGAAATCAATAAAAGGTGCTGATTATGACCCCTACCTCGGTAAGGTAAGGTAAGGTAAGGTGAGGTTCTGTCCCTACCTCGGATTGCCTCATGCCAGAGGCAGAGGTACAGTTTCAGTTCCCACTGGTGTAAATGTTTCATGGCATACAATGAGTCTTCAATGAGGCAGTAAGTGTAATATTTACCTACTCATCCTCAGTAAAACAGCAGTATCTACCTAAAGAGCCAGTCAAGACGGCACTGCCTGCACCAAATTTACTGATCTTAGCACTGGTAGTTACTGCCGTTTTGGTTAATTTTACAGCTGAAATTGTGCAGTTACTGCTTTTTCAACATAAAATACATCGAACACTAATCGAGATAACGTTTTTTCGAGTTCACTATCGGATTCCACATAACTCAAAACATAAGAAAAGATATACAAAATCGAAAACTTTGCACTCACTGTCTTTTTCCTAAGCAGGGTAAATAGTCATGATAGCTATTATTTAACATGGCCTTTATTGTAATGCGTTATTTAAAATGCGGGAGAAATGAAACTGTAATACAGTACATTTTGATATCCTAAAACACATACTAATTTTGTGACCCCCACCACTTTGAGCTTATGCTGCCATCTTGGAAAATGGTGGCCAAATGGTGGCGCTTAACTCAAAAACTGTTTATTTCACAGAAAAACTTTAGGAACAAAAGTTTTAGAAAATGAAATTTTCTATAATTTGTATACGAAACTTTTTTCTAGGACAACCCCAACTGAATTTATTTGGCAAAAACCGGAGTTTGGCCACCATTTTCCAAGATGGAGGCGTAAGCACAAAGAGGTGGGGGTCGCAAAATCAGTTTGTTTTTTATAATGTCAAAATAAAAAGTTTCAAAATTACCAAGTTTCATCTTTTCCGCATTTTGTTCCAGGTAAAAGTACCTGCTGCCTGGGTTACTTATATTTGCTTCATTTAACTTTTGAATTTTTTTATTATTTTATTTTTTAATATACTGTATTGTACAATTTAATTGATTTGGTAATTATTAATGTTGATTTTTTTATGTTAATTAGTCAGACATTGCATTAAGTATTACATGTGTATCAGTATGTTTGCAGAAGTTTTCGTCGTTTGTGTAAGGTTATGTTAATTTACTTTTAGTTAGTTGATGTCAGAAGTTGATTCATATTCTCAGAATGTCATGTATAGTTTCTATATATAAATGTTAGCAAATGTCCGAAAAATCATTTAATAAATAAATCTAATCATATTAAATTTTGAAGAAGTAAATAAGTTGTGTATTGGTTATACCAGTAATTCCGTAACTTCACAAGTTTCTCTTTCTTAAATATTACAAAATATTGTATGCATCATATAAATAAGTAGAATATTATATAATTAATTGAATGGAAGCAAAAATGTATCGCAAATAATACAATCCTTGCCTAGTACTATTTAAGTTTATTTTGTGTATTTTAAATCAATTATGATCTATACTGCTAAACGCATAACACAATTTGTATATAACTTTTAATTAATACAAATTAAATCTTTAATTGGTATCAGTTGACATGGCTACCAATAAATCAAAAGTTGACTAATTATAAATGTTAGCTTTAAAAGGTTAATTAGACTTTTTGAATAAAACTGCTTTTACAAAATATCTGCTAATAAATGCAAAGGATATTGCGTGTTATGGTTTCTAAAGTGCACGTTCTGCAAAACAAATGGTCTGGTGCTAAACCGTTCACTTATTACATCATAGAATTCTAATGTTGTTTCCATTGTTATATACTAAATTATTACATCTAATAAAATACTCGTTTGTGTGCAGTTTTGTAAAAAGATGTATGTTAATAAATATAGAAAATTGCTTTGATTTTTACAATATATTGTATTTATTATTTTTTAACTTGGAGATGGACATTAATAAACTGTTTACTTTAAAATCTATAAACTTTCATTCATGTCAATGCTATATTTTCTAAGAGGAACAGCTTAATTACGATTTTCAAATATTACACTTTTAGATTATGTTTTTCAACTAGAAACATTTCTGAAAGACATGCTTTTTCATTTAACTTTTACTATAACTCTATATTATAAACTATATAATTTTAATAAAAATATTACTGTATTATACGCCATCTTAGCTTTGAGGTTGTGATTAATCATACAAATTTATCATACAAATATTGACAATTTAATTAAAGTTAACAAGGTTTGTGAATTATGTTCTAGTACTAATATAATCTCAATTCAAAATAAAGTGCAACAGCTAAATTTGTATCAACAAAAATTACTAAATTATATAGGTACTAGAAATGTATCGAAGTAAAGTAATAACCTAGTTGATATCAATATTCATAGAGCTTAAAAATCTCAAGATCTCAAAGTTATAGACCCCTTAATTTTGTTTATTTCTTTTCATTTAATGAGTGGTTTGTGTTTCTTAATTATTGTTACTTATTACTGTAGTTAATACATAAATAAATAACATCTTACAATTAAAAATGCAGTACGTAAAATTGAACAATTCCTTCTAAATGCTTATTAATTCGCAGTACAGCGTAATAAAGCAAACAATTTGGGTCACTCTACAAAGTTGCTTAAAAGTTGGGTTTTATTGGGCACTCAAAATAGAAAAAAACTTGTTTTAATCTATTGTTAGTTTTTTATGATTTCTTATTCTTCTGTTCTCCCTCTTTCCAAAAATATACAACATGATATGGTTATAATTATCTTAATGTCCGAAAAAAAAAAATAATGTAAGCGTTACCATGGAAATAAATGGCTTTAGAGGCCACATGAATTCGCTGTACTACAAAACTTGTACAGTGTTCATTATTGTACAGTGAGTTATTTTAAAGAACTTTGGTGAAGAGGAAGCTGGAAGACATATGTGCTGCTGAAGAAGACCCAGACAACCCCACATACTGTCCAGGAGGCCATTAGCAAAAGGTAGACTACTAATGAAACTTTGAAATTTTGGCTTTTACGTTTTGCTCGTTTCCTGAAAATCACGTTTTTGTTATTTTACACATTTCTGGAAAACTATTTAAGATATCTTTACCAAATTTGTACCACATTTATCTAACACAATTATCTAGTTCCTAACACGGGATTTTTTTTTAATATTTCAACAAATAAAAAAGTTATATAATAATAATAACAATAAAAAAATTAAAAAAAGTGTTTAAAAAAAATCATAACTTTTAGGTTTATAATGTTTTTTTTTATTTTCTTGTGTACGAACTAGAAAAAGGTACAATTTAGAAAATAAAAAAAAAATGATGAGGCTATCTTAATTAAAACTTAAGTTATGTGTATTATAGCTAACATTGTCAAAGATATGCATTCGGAGTGCCCTTAAGTTTATAAAATGAAAGGAATTTTTGAAATCGTTGATGTTTTGCATTTCTAATTTATTAATTCAAGAGTTATTTAAATTTTACATTAATGTGCAACTAATTTCTTTTGCTTAAATTAAAATTTCTTAAATACATATCTATTTTTCATAAGTAGTCTTATTCTTCGGTGCACTAAAGATATGAATTACAAAATATGAATTGAATACAATAAAGAGACTTTTCATTTTGTGACTTCTAGAAATTGGTCAAATAAATCGCAAGTTTCAAAACTGAGACAATTTACCTATTTTGAACTCAATACTTTGGCTTTAAGAGCCAATGCTCCAACACTAAAGTATCCAAATATAACTGTGGAGATAACTCCAGATATTGATAGAATGTATCTATACATCCCGACCACCTCGATACATACGACATTCAAGTAATTATTATTTATACTGTCGTCAATGGCCGAGTTATCTATTATTGATTATTTTCTCTCTACACTTTTTTAGCAGGGTACTAAATTACAAGTAAAAAAAATAAACCAACACCTTAATTTGAGCCCAGCATCTTTAGCTAATTTATTAGGGTTGCAAAATGTAATGGTTGAAATGAATTTCCATTAGTTTAAAAATTAATTGTACAAAAAGTTAATTGATTAATTTGAAAATTTTTATGAATTATTTATTAATAACAAATGTCAACAAATTCGGTTGCAACAAATTTCAATTAGTTTTAGTTTTTACTACTACTATACAGGAAACAAGTTTTCAATATACGCCATTATTTGAACTTCATTTATTAAATCATAACATTTAAGTCTGCAATGTGTTAACTTTATTATATTTATTCTTGCAAGATATAAAATTAGAGGATTCTTTAAAGATTTAAAAAATATAAGGAGATTTCTTGAATTGAATAATATGCTTTTAAAGAATAACTTTATGTTCTACAATACTAAGTGTTTTAATTTATTATTAATTTGTTTTCTAAATTCAGATAAATCATTAATAAATAAAACGATAGTGGAAAGTGGATTGGTGCAGCTTTTAGCAAATGCAAATAAAATACCCATAATAAACTAACAGTTTTTGAGTTAGAATTGTGTAATTCATTAATTAGGAGGTTTTCAACAGAGTTTTAAGGACCTATTCCTATACGTTTTAGTACGTAAAGAAATATACATTTTAACTGTAGTTCTGACACTTTTACAGATTTCAAATATATATCTCTGATATTGTATTACTTAGATTATATTTATTAACTTAAGATTATCTAAAATTGCATCCAATTTTATTTATTTCTACATTGGTTTAACACATATTCTCTAAACATGTTATTTTGATATGCTTGTTGTATTTATGATTTTTAAAGAGTTTTAAACTTAAATTTATTTGTAAACCTTAACTGTGATTGTTACGAGCTGTGAACATTTTAAAAGTAGTATCAGCTAACATAATTTTGAATCAATTAAGTGTTCCGAAGAAAAGTTTCTAAAGTGTCAGCCTAATGTACCAAACAATTTTCTATTTTGCAAAGTATCTCTTATATAAAATGCAATGTCCTGACTGACGATCAACGCAGAGCCGATTCTATTAAAGCTAGAGACTTGAAATTTGGAAGGTACATCCGTCCAATAATGTAGAGGCGTACTAAGAAAGGATTTTGCAAAATTTTGAATTTAAAGGGTAGAAAATGCGAAAATTCATCCCTCCCATAAGCAGCCATATAACAGATGAAACAGCTGATTCGTATTTATTAATGTGTTATTCTGGTTACTATGGTGATTATTCCAAACTCTTTCAAAAAAAGTGTGTTGATTTTATAATAATAGGCCTAACCTAAAATTGTGTTAAACCTTTGGTCCAAATAAGCTGTTTTATTTATAATGTGTAACAATAATATAATGTTAAATTGTAATATTAGATGTTTTAATTATTATATTTCTTAGGTTTTAAAGGCCTAACCTAAAATTGTATTAAACTTTTGATTCAAATCAGTTGTTTTATTAATTATGTGTAACAATCATTAGGCCTATGTTGAATTACACGGGATACGAATTACAGGATGTTGAATTACACGGGATACGAATTACAGGCTTTCAAAGTTTCAAATTAAGCAATAGCGAAGCATTGCCGGGTCCACTAGTTAAATTATAAAACTCAAGAGTAATGGAGTGGAAGGCAGCTACACTAGCCTATGACAAATTTATTACACTGAGCATGTTGTAGTTTGATTCTTATATAATACTAGCTGGCCCGGTCCGGCTTTGCACGGATAAACAAATCAAAGTTAAATGTATATTAACAAAAAATATATTATATCAATAAATATATTACACTATGTATTTCTTATGGGGATTTTTAGTAACATTGACACACCCCCTAACCTCCCCTAAAATTTCGAATGTTGTTAAACCTTTTCTTAGCTAGTACCTATGGCCCTAGAGTAAGCTGCGTACCAAATTTCGTTCCAATCCGTTCAGTAGTTTTAGAGAAATCGTGATTTAGTAACTTTGACACCTCCTTTTTTTAAGCTTTCGAATTTTTGAAACCCTTTCTTATCAGCACCTACGGTCCTATAGAAAGCTACATACCAAATTTCATTCCAATCCGTTCAGTTGTTTTAGAGAAATCGTGATATAGTTATTTGACCTCCCTAAACCGACATAAAAATTTCGAATTTTTTTAAAACCTTTCTTAAAGAGCATCCATGGAACAAGAGAAAGCTACGTACCAAATTTCGTTCCAATCCGTTCAGTAGTTTTTGAGAAATTGTGATCAGTGGGTCAGTGGATTTCTCTTTTATATGTATAGACTAGCTGACCCGTACGGCGTTGCCCGTGATGGTTGTATTTTCAGTCTTTTTAACTTAATTATATTCTTTTTAAGTGTTCAGTCAGTGAGTGGTATTTGGCTTTTATATATATAGATCTTAAATAATAAAATCACTATTGTCATAATAATTAAAGATCTGAAATTATGATTTTAGTAACTTTGATCTCCCAAAACCCCTCCTAAAATTTCGAAATTTTTCATACCCTTTCTTAGTGAGCGCCTATGGCCCTAGGGGAAGCTAAATACCAAATTTCATTTCTATCCGTGTGGTAGTTTTTGAGAAATCGTGATGAGTGAGTCAGTGGTATTTCGCTTTTATATATATATATAGATGCAGTTTGTTTCATTGACGTTATATTCTATATACTTTCTTATTTTAAATATGTGTAACCTGAGATAAAACAAATAAACTTTTTGTATGAATAAATTTTGCAACAAATTTAATAAATAAATCATACCCGATTATTTATGTTATAAACGTATAATATGATTGACAGTATGGTCAAAGCTATGCTACATATTATCTACGAAACATCACACTGCATATCGTTTAGCTAGTAGTTTTATAGACTAATGATATTAAAATTATTTGTGCAGGTAATATGTTTTTTTAAATACAATTTCAAATCGTTAAAATTTTTATTAGTTTAAACTTTGTTTTAGTTTATAATTAATTTGACCTCCAAACTTATAGAATACAATTGTTTAAATTCACATTTCAAATATGTAGTTATCAAAAGTTGTTAACTATATTAAATCTTACTTAGGCTTCCTACTCGTATCAATAACTTTAGACGGATTTTAATTTAAAAATTTGTAGTCCATAATTTAATAAGTATATTTTCTTCTTTATAATTAAATATACCAACTCTCCCCTTTATTACAGTGTTATAATAAAATGTCCTGTTAGATGTTGCATCAGTTCATCTTAGTGAACACGAACATAATAAATGAAATTTAATAGTACTATACAATATCAGAATTTTATGTTTGGCTTTCGTTCAAGAAAAAAAAGATTTTACCATCGATTCCACATCACAGTAAAATTACTCACATTACTTTGCATTCATAATGGATTCCAACTTATTGCAGTGTTTCATATCTTTCCCTTGTATTTTTAAAAGGTCACGTTTTCCTCTAACGCTTCAAAATGTGGAAGAGATGTACTTAGATATGTAATGCAAATTTTCTAGGAAGATAAGTACCATGAGTTGTGATGCAGTGTTCTCATTGTAACATGTTGTAATGTGGAATATTAATAGTTCACTAAATCTTTTATGAAATAAATATATCAATATGCAGGAACCGAACCTAAGAGGAATATTCAATAATTGGTTTTCATTGCAGATGTAATGGAACTATTAACTTATATAGCAATAATATAGTCTGGAAGGAAATTTTATATTTTAGTGACAGATTAGCTAGATTTAATAAAACTATAAAATGTAATATTATAACTTTGGAATTTTTATCGTCAGAGATAACAATTTTTTTTTTGGTATCCATTATTTTGTGTAAATATTTCAACATTTTTTTTATTGAATAAATTAAATAATTCAGGGAAATTAAATAACATGCAACTTAATATTTATGCAGATACTATTAAATAATGTTTCTGTAACTTCAAAATAAGGATAAACATTTCTTAGCAAAGTGTTATATTGTTGACTAAATAATCTGTAAATGAATTGTGAACTTAATAAATTTGTTATAAAAACGTATTAATTCTTTTGAGTAAAGTAAATTAAATAAAAGGTATTTAAATTCTCGATCATAGAATACTGTCTGCAAATAAATTACACCTTGTTTAAAATAATACTGTTGAATTGTTAAGATGGAAGCTTTTCTTTATTGTAAAAACAAATATTATTTATTTTGGAAAGCTTTAAATAAGTGTGTAATACTACTAAGTAGACAATATTTTATGTTATATGAACTGTATTTAGATTATAGTTGATTATAATTTATTAAAAACTATTTATTTATTAATAATAAATGAATTATTTATGTAAACTAGAGAAATTTCATAATATTTTAAATACAAAGCTAGTTAGAAAATATTATTTATTTTAATTTTCAAACTGCAATTTACCCAAAAATATAGATCGTATAGAATTTTCTGAAAATGTAAAAATTATTCTTACTTTAAACAATATTTACAAAATCTTTTAGAACAAAACACTATTTAATAGACAATATTATACACTCAAGGTCTTTTTTCAGCCTGGACTTTATATTTGAATTTTATAAACAACAATTATTGTTTATAGTAATTTAGTTTACCAAATCAATATTATAAAGAGTATATCAATTACAGATTTAGTGATTTCTCCTCATAAATGTTTAGGTTAACATTAGATGTATTAAATGAAACACGTTTTTCTAGTTTTTGTACTTTACCTTTCATTTGACTTTATCGTTAGACTAACCAGGTACGATTTGTAGTTATGAGACAGCATTTATTGTTAATCTCTTAACAAATTAAACCCTTATTATAGTACTTAATAATTTATTTATCGTTTTAATATTTTTGTATCTAGTATTTTGTGTTGAAAATTATTGAAAATAATCTATATAATATTATATATAGAATACTTTTTATTTTTCTTACATTGTGTAAAGGTAATAATTGAATATCGCCAAATTAATTTGTATAACAATCTATCTCGTAGATACATTACATTTTATTAGTACTTGCAATATATTATATTTTGTAGTTTTAAATTTAGTTTTTAAAATGATTCAACCTTTTATTGGTGTATATAATCCACATAATTCTTGTATGTATTACATGATTTTAAATTAATTATTTAATATCGCTTAGTCAATTTTTATAAAATTCTGCATTGTAAATACAGCAATTAGAAATTACTTGTTTAAATGTTGTTATTACAATCTTTGAAATTAAAACCAAATATCTATGATATTATAAATCATTAAATAATGCATTTTGTTGAAAAACAATATTATTTTACTTCAATAAACAAAACAACTAACCATGTAAAATGAATTTGTCACAGGTTCAGAAGTTATAAGTCACAAAAAAACCTAGAGCACATTTTCAAGGATAAAAAATCCAAATATAAATTCAATTTTCAATTATTTTTTTTTATATATATTTATTTAGATACTTATTTTATTTCATAATATATACAAACACATACGAAATAATAAAATAAGAACGTAACTTAAACATAACATAAAATAAAATAACTATGTGTAATATAACATAAAACTGAACTTATATAAAAAAAATAAAAGAATAGTTTCCATATGGGGGATAAAATATTTTGCAACCTCTAGGGCAAGCAAGCCCGTTTTGAGGCTGCAAGTAGATGACAATTTATTCATAGAGAAAAGAAAAAAGAGAGTAAGAAAAAGGGGTTCTGGGAGAAGTTAAATTTACAATAAAAAATAAATAATGTATTATGGAAAAAACATACAAATAGCGGAAGAATTTTGTAAAGACAAATTAACAAATAAGAAATTAAACAAACATACCACCACTAACTAAAGATTTATCAGCACTTATGTAAAAGTTATATACGATAAAAACTTTAACAATAATCATATATAAAAAACACTCAACATTTTACTCTATCCAAATTTAAATCGCACAGTTCGCATCCATACTCTCTTACACACACAGGCTCAACACTACTGTACTTCCATTTCCCTCATACAACCACTCACACATACAACATAGATCACACAACCACATCCAACAAGCCCTCCACATTGTCCCTGCTCAATAGCCAGTTCTTCAGGAGAATCAAATTATGTTTATCAGATTATATTATTGTTGTAATTATGTTAATCTGTTCTTGAAACACATTTAAATCCACCAGTATGTATAATACATGTATAATACACCATTGTATTTCTGTATAATGTAATGACGATCATAACAATTTGATCTGGTATAATAACTATTTTAGTATATTTAAATAAAATTCTTATAATAAACAGATATAGATTCAATGTACGTATTTTATTAGAACATTTAGAGTAAAGCCTCAATTGGGTCAATCAAGCAATACGGGTGTAAAACAGCTCAGGGCAAAGGACTATTGTTGCTGGTATCATCACGTTACACGCACCATTGCAACACATTGTTATAGGTTTTCGATATTGTTTGCTTTATAATAATATACACTTACTTCACTGAATATTCGTGAACCTGTAAGTTGAGATTCCATTCATTTATTACTCTTATTCTCTCTGTGTTGAATCAATCGAACATAATTTGTTAAACCAAAAATTAAGAAAAAAATAAAAGGTTTGAATTTTAATTTTTATATAACTGCAATGGTACCTGGCATTTATTTGAGAGTTTACCAATAATATGATAAATTCTTTCCTTTTTTATACACGTGTACTGTTTTGTCATCTATATTAATGAAATGACAGTATTAAAAGGTTGTTTTTGACAGCATTTACAATGTTTTCTGTCAGTTTCATCTACTCGTTTATTTTATTACCTTCAATACAAATTTTTTGCTTAAAATTATTTTTCTGTAATGCCATTTCCGATTTATTTCGAACTTTCTTGTCAAACAAATCGCAAAAAATTAAAATGATCAACCGATATAATGAATAAGATGATAAGACTTAACGATAAGATGACCTACCGTCAAATCTATATATATATATATATAAGCAAAATACCACTCACTCACTCACTGACACACTCATCACGATTTTTCAAAAACTACAAAACGGATTGGAATGAAATTTGGTATGTAGCTTCCTCTAGGGCCATAAGTGTTCACTGAAAAAAGGTTTTACAAAATTGGAAATTTTCGGGGGGTTTGGGAGGTAAAAATTACTAAATCACGATTTCTCCAAAATTACCAAACATATTGGAATTAAATTTGGTATGTAGCTTCCTCTAGGCCCATAGGCACTCACTAAGAAAGGGTTTAAAAAAATTCGAAATTTTATGGGGGGTTTATGGGGATTAAAGTAACTAAAAATCTAGATTTCTTCAAAACTACCGAACGTATTATAATGAAATTTGGTATGTAGCTTCCTCTAGGGCCATAAGTGTTCACTAAAAAAGGGTTTTAAAAAATTGGAAATTTTAGGGGGTTTTGGGGGGAAAAAATTGCTATATAACGATTTCTCCAAAATTACCGAACGGATTGGAATGAAATTTGGTATGTAGCTTCCTCTAGGGCCATAGGTGCTAACTAATAAAGGTTTTAAAAAATTTCGAAATTTTAGGGGGGTTTGGGGGGGGGGTCAAATTTATTAAATCAAGATTTTTCAAAAACTACTGAACGGATTAGAACAAAATTTGGTACGTAGCTTCCTCTAGGGCCATAGGTGTTCACTAAGAAAGGGTTTAAAAAATTCGAAGTCTTAGAGGGGGGGGGGGGTCAAAGTTACTAAATCACGATCATTTGCCGCATTTATTTTTTTACCAAAATAATTATGCAATCGCGAAGCATTGCTGGGTCAGCTAGTATAAAATATAAATCATCGGATACTTCTTTCGCGTTGATAGTCTAAAACGATTCATTACATAAAAATCTAACTTTATCACTTGCAATTACAGAATCATAATATAATTCTGGTCTCCTAGTACGGGATGTGTTGTCACGTTAGGGATAGAGTTGCCCACACTGCCATTTTAATTCGTACCTGTACATTTTAAATCACTTACTCTAGCTTTTAATTTAGTTAAAGTACAATACTTGTTGTGTATTAATCAGGTACTAGGGGATCTCCCCCTCGACGCTTTGCTCGCAGTTGGAAAATTCGCTAAGGAATCTCGTTAATCTTTGGCTCGTTTGTACATAGGTTTGTAAAATTATGAAACCAGGCTTAAATATATTAACAGTAATTACATGATTAATTATAACCTCAAATACATGCTTTAGAAACGTGAGAGGCTTTCATTACGATTTTAGTCGTAGTTCTACTATCTTCTGTCAACTAAAGTTTTGAAACCAGGCCTAAATATAATACAAATTATTGCAGGATGAATAATTATGCTATGTAGAAATGAGTATACTATACTATAAATTGTACTATACTATGTAGAAACTATACTATGCCTCAATACTATGTTTCAGAAATGAGCCAGGCCTATATTACAAAATTGACTATTAGAATTTATCGATCTTTGCCAAGTTTAACCTTTTTTTTGACAAAATAAATTGGTAAATCAGGATCAATTTATTCTAATTCTAAAACAGTATAAATTAGCTTATTTTTTTAACAGTAGTTAAAAACTATCCAATGCACAGCTGATTTTAGTCAATCTCAGGTCTATTCCTCTCTATTTCCAACGTGCTAAAACAGTATAAATTGGCTTGTTTATAAACAGATGTTTTGATCGCTTTATTTACTATTTCGTTGTTATTTTGTAACCAACATGGCAACCCATAAGACCCTATGTTAAAATGTTTCAACTTTTGAGTTAGATTTTCTAAAAATATTTCGTTTTTACATGAAATACAACTATATGGGTGTACTTAAAAATCAAAACTACACCTAAATACAAAATTTCTTTGAATTCGTTGGAGCCGTTTTCGAGATCCGCTACAGATACAAAGATGGATACACACTTCCTCAGCAAGGGATATTTAATTAAATTACAAGTGAAAAAACATAGACCAAGACCGGGAGTTGAACCCGGGACCTTCACGTTTCCGTCGTGATGCTCTGCCATCTGAGCTACCCTGATATCTACCGATATTGGTCGATGTTATCTCACTTGTACGGTTTTTACTGCAATTATTGAATTAACAGATTGCCTACCTCGTGTATACGACATTGAAGACAATCTCGATTCTTATTTCGCAGTTTACAGTGGTGATATTATTTTTTTTTTTCCGCTTTCACACTTCCTCAGCAAGGGATATTTAATTAAATTACAAGTGAAAAAACATACAAGTGAAAAAAAAATTATAATAATAACACCACTTTAAACTGCGAAATAAGAATTGAGATTGTTTTCAATGTCGTATACACGAGGTAGCAATCTGTTAATTCAATAATTCCAGTAAAAACCGTACAAGTGAGATAACATCGACGAATATCGGTAGATATCAGAGTAGCTCAGATGGCAGAGCATCACGACGGAAACGTGAATGTCCCGGGTTCAACTCCCGGTCTTGGTCTATGTTTTTTCACTTGTAATTGAATTTAATATTTTTAGTTTAATTAATACGCAAATATTGTTAAGTAATTTTAAAATTTTAAATTGGTGTTTACTTGTTAAAGTTTAAAGTTAATCAACCCATTCTCGTAGTTGATCTTAACACAATATTCTGTTTGGTCTTATGTTTGCTTTTGACACAATATATACTTTATTAAAATAATTGGAATACAATTATTGCAATATATTTACATAATGTAAATGTTACCATTGTGATATTAGCGTAACAGGATTTTCGTTAAACTGAAAATGACAATGAGATGAAAAAGTGTATTTCACTAGATCAATTGGATATATAAATTCTTAACACGTTATTAAAGGTCCTATCCGTTTTACTTTCGCATTAAGGTTTATTAAAAAAAGTACTGAAATTTTATTTTCATTATGTAAGCTCCCGGATTGGAAAATATACCGGGAGTATAAAGATAATTCATACCTATTAATATTTGAAATTTTATAATAATTATAATTATTAATACTAATGATCAATCATAACTGGCAAATGTTTATATTACCTTATTATTAATTGCGTAATTGATTTATTGTAAAACTACCAGTGAAATTATTTACTGGAATGAAAAACTTTCAGATTGAAGTGTTAATTATGTATTAAAATTCTTTAATAAAGGATCAATATAATAGAAAATTTACTATATTTTGCTCATATATATGGCACCGCGTCAGCCTTGTTGTGAAATTTTTAAGAATTTAAAGTATAATAATGTCAACTACAAACAATGAAATTAAGTTCTTTTTTAACAATACCAAGAAAGAGCAATGTACGAATAACATAATATTGCTATATATGTACATAATCAAAAATATAAAATTGCTTTTAAATCATCGAAATATTACTGCTATGGATTTAACTAGTCTCTTTACATGCAATTATGAAGAAATATGTTAAATGTGGGTTCTTCGAAATAAGTCTGGTCCTAAAAACTTAGGATAAACGAGGTTCAGTGTATATGTAAAAAAAGTTAATGCATATTGACCTATGAGAAGATAACATGAAATTTGAGCACAGATTCCCAATACTAATACGTTTTCTATCTCAAACTCGTTTCCCGACAATGTCGTCATCATCATTGAGTCGTTGATGCTTGTTTGAGTTAATAAGCTTAGTTGTGCGATTCTGTAATCAAGTTTTAGTCTTGCAAAACAAGTAGTTATCACAAAAATAATAGCTTGCCCTAAAATAAAGACATTCAAAAGTAACTAAACCATAATGCTTTATTAAAAAAAAAAAAACATTTCTAAACTATAAAAATTAAGTTAGTAATCAATAAATTGAACTTATACTTGTTTTTTCCTTTTAATTTTCTTACAGCTGCTTCAAGTGAGACATTCCAGGTATATTAACTTCTATAAACATTTTGTTCGTTCAGTAATGACATAAACAATGTACCCAATTGTTTGAAAGATCTATAGAAAATAGTAAAACAAATAACTTTAATTTTAATTACATTTGTATTTTCTTCACCGAAAGAAAATTTGACTTCATTGTGCTTGTCTATTATTGGCGGCTGTATAACTAAAACAATTTTTAGTGCTTAAAAACTTACAAAAATATTCAAAATTAGTTAAAATATTAAATCTAAAATAAAAATTAGCAAAAATGTTACTAAAATAAGATGTAAATAAATACAATATGCTCTATGAGAATAAACGTGTATGCAAAAACTACAATGCTAATATGGCAAGTTACAATCTTCGCCTTAAAGAGAAGTAATCCACTTTACTTCCATGGATTTAACACAGACAAGCTTCAATACATTAACTACACTGACCAGCTTAGCCAGAGGGTACGTAATCACTTCTGTTGATGTATTGCAGCCAACAAACATTAGGTGAGACCCAGTTAGTGATTTAGGTTTCAGATTTATTCTGAAATAACAGTGATTTTGAATAACTTTCTCTAGGTTGAGGTTAAAAATATTTACAAAAGTAATTAGAGTAATTTTTTGTTCATGTTTCATGATTGGTTTATAATTTATCTAAAATTGTTTTAAAAATAATAGCTAATTCAACGCATGGTTAGTATTTGCTCCATATTGCCCCCTCTTCTCCCTCTAAATTCATTGTGAAATCATTTTGATAGTACTTTTTAAACCATATTAAGTTTAACAAAAATATAAAACTAATTAGTTATTACGAATTGTTTAAAGATTTGCAAACTACATAATAATAAACAAAGGCAAAAATGTTAGGAAATAGTTTGTAGTCTTTTATGATTGAATAAACATCATGTAAATTCACGTTTATTTTTCTTATGAAAATAATAGGCCTATTATTTTAATAATTTAAGTTATTTAAATGAAATATATATTTAATATCTAAAATATGATTGTTTATTTTAACTAACTAGCAACAAAGCTTCCTTGTGTATGTACGTTGGGTATTTGCCAAATAGAGGTTACAAAATTAATATTTAGGCAAGAAGAGAGACAGAAGAATGGGTAATTCTCATTCAAACAGGAACAGGACTACTCTGTCTTGTTCGGCTGCGTACAGATAAGTCCTTTGTTACCCCTCTTGTGCTCACTGGCTTGGAATGTTGTCTTGAAATCCCCAATCATGGATTACTTCCAGTAATATCCAACTACTTTATGAATTGCTGAATATTATATTTACGCGTAATAAAAACATAATACAATGACTCAAGTGTTCTAGAACTTTTTGAATTAGATATTAAAATAAAATGTGCAAGGAAAGAAATGTAACTAAAATTTATTGTATAGTTGTATTATGTATTTATTTAATTAATATATAATTCAAATAAAAGTTGAATTGTTTATTAAAAGAATTGTAGTCATATTGTGAATTACTTTATATTTATTTGGTAACTTAAAAACATTCTTTCATCAACGAAGAAATATCAAAAGAGAGAACTTTTATGTGTTCATTACCTATTTATATGTAATTTCGATATAAAATAATACGGCTGGTTCTAAACTCAAAAAGTATAATTAATTGTCTTGGAATCTAGTATATAATTTAAAAACGTGTTATTTTCAACTAATTCTGTTACTACAACTAGAGGAAATGTTATAACCTTTGCTAAGCAAAACATTGTATACAACAAAAAGGCTTAATTATACTAAGAACACTAAAGCCTATTGTGTCCTACAAATATTTTTACAACACAAATTTAAGTGTAATTATTTCTCTGTTCCAAAAATGTATGCAATGTGAGCACGTTAAATTAATTACAATTGCTTTTTTTAATTTATAACGTCTTTTTTGTAGTAATAAACTAAAAAAATATATAAATTGACAGCTTGCATAGCACATCTGTATACTTACTGAAAAATTGATAAAACCAATAGCACTTTCAAAAAGAAAAACAAGTTATATTATTACGTCTGTGTAGTTAAAATCAAGTATAAATATAAATACTGTGAAAATGTTCAAAATTAGTTTAACAGCTTCGATATTATCTATGATTTAGAATATAGTTGAAGAGGACTTTATAATCGGTGGCAACTAATATGGAAAACACTATTTAAAAACTAAAAACAAAGAGTTATTTACACTAAATCTCTTTTTCGAATATGTATTAAATAATGTATATGTAAAACGTTTTTGCTTAAAAAACACATATTTTTCTGTTTACAAATTGTAATTTTATTTAATAATGAATCACATAATAACAAATACATTTTATTTTTATTGGTGACATCTTCTTTAATGTAATAAACACAATAAATAAGATAAAACAGCTAAACTTTTACACATATATGGCTTCTAAAAAGCTGAATAAATATATGACGTTTGCAACTAAAAGTAGCAAGATATTTTGCTGTTGTGTAATTGCTTAAGACTGATGGTATAAGTATCATGAACAACTCTGTTTATCTGCAACTGATTTTTTATATTAACTTTTCATAAAGGATTAAAAGTTTAAGGAAAGTACATAGTTACCAGTAATATAATTTCTTTCTTGTATATGCAATTTGTGTACCGTATTTTTAAAGCTTATAAACATAATTGTAGGAGCATTTTATACTGCAAAACACTGGCCCAAGTTAATAATGAAAGGAATAAAGATACGAGTAAAATACAACAAAATATTTGCCTAAGTTTATTTACAAACAATTTAAATTCAATTTAGACCAGAATAAACGTGAACTGTTTGCATACAATAGAACGGTGATAAATAAGATAGCTACAAAGGTCAGGTTTACGCTGATGGTAATCATTTTTACTATGGTGTTTGTAAGTTGGCGTACTTTAATACACTCTCTAATAAGTTAAGCCGATTGGTACGTAATCAATTAATAATTCTTGTTTATTGATGCAAAACAAATTATGATGGAGTTACAATCTGTCATTTATGTTTTAGCTTTAGATGCAGGAGATATCACACATACAAGAGATTTCATATTTTTAAATATTATTTTAGCAATCTTCTTAAATCTCAATTATTAACAACTAAGTAAATATATAATAAACTGTTTTTTGTTTCATAAATTTCGTTTTTCTTTATTACTAAGATTAGAGTAAAATGTCAATAATAACTACATAACGTAATGTTTGTAGGTAAAACATTAAGATAGCAATTGGTTAGGTTATGATTGATTGAGTGATTACATTGAATATGTTTGTAACTTAATTCAAACCTAAGTTTTTGTTACATGATTTTAGAAAAGTCCCACCTTTTACCTCTCTTATGTTAATTAAATGGGAGTACATGTTCTTCTGCAGGTACCATTATCTTAGTAAATATTAGGACTGTTAGCCTGAACCTTTTGGCAGCTATTTAGCTAATATATCTTAACTGACTTTAACAGAATTACAAAAATATACTAAATCGTTTAAAAAAAAAAACAAATTTAATATTTACAAATAAAAAAACTATTTTAATTTCAATATTTGTATTAATTACAAAGGGTTTAAATTAACAATACAAGATAAATCTGGTAAGGTAAACCGGTATGGTAGTATAAAAGGTGTGCAAAATATCAGGCTTGTAGGTAGAAAATACATACTTAAAGAAGAAACAAAATAAAGATTCGGAAAAACGAGTTTAAACATTTGACACACCTTAAACACTTCAAAATTCACCAGAAAAGTAACTTTCATCAAGTTTATCTTCTTCAACAATTTCTTTATCACTCTATTCTTCTTGTTTTCTTCTTTAGTCTCTTTATAAGATTTTCTTATGGGTTCAGAGTCGTTGCGTTTTTAGTACATGAGATTTCTAACTAATGTTATTGTAAAATATAGTTACAACTTACCGTCGTCAATAGTCAATTGTCGTATAAATTCTTCAAACGACGGCCGTTTCGGCTTATTCTGCCATTTTCAAGTTAAAATTTGTTGGATGAATTAATCCGTTGTCACACATCATATACACATTTACACACAAACATTCAGAATAAATTATAAAAAACACACAAAAAAATTTTACTATTAAGAAATCACATGTCTCGTGAAAATGGCAGAATAAGCCGAAACGGCCGTCGTTTAAAGAATTTATACGACAATTGACTATTGACGACGGTAAGTTGTAACTATATTTTATATATAACAATAGTCGGAATGGCGATAAGCATAATAATGTTATTGTATTTACATGACAATTAAATCACTTTAAACTCAGCGCATTCTGTTGTATATATGTAATTTATACATGTATATATTATTTTATCATAGATATTGTTATATATTTTCTTAAACAGGAGAATTAGGAAAATATTTTAGAACACCAATTATTTTTTGCACTTTTCACCAAAAAAAGATGCCGACTCACCTTAAGAATACAAATTATTTTATACATTACTAACGGGAAGCAACTGAATGGTCAGTGTCAAATTTATATATATATTGCAACGGGCAGAGCCGTTGTAGGGGCTTGAAACGGCGAAATTTTTCATTTATTATAAAATTATACTTTTTCAATGCTGGGCATAGGTTTCTGGACGTATGTAGTGCAAAATAAAACAAGATCAAGCGAGACAGCGGTTGGCTACCAGGATTACAACCTTGTCTACTCACACAAGTTAGTGAAGGAAAACTAACTTAGCATCAAATGACTGATTTTTAGAGGAATACTGTAATCCAGGAATTTATGTATTTGTATTTTTTATGGTCTGTTGCATTGCGCTAAACGCGTAGGTAATGGCCGTGAGGAATGCAAATCGTAAATGTTAATAGGGTTAAAATGACTAAAAAATTAAATAGGGTTTAAAATTAAGGGAAAAGTTAAATTTCACATGAAATCAAAAAACAAGGATATTTCTGGAATCTAAAGAAGTATACCTGTAATATTGGTTGTTAGAGAAAATAACGAATTTTGATAAATAAAACAGTTAGTTAAAGTGACGAAGTTTACACATCCAAAAAAAGGATAAAAAAGCTAATGAAAAGTTTTGTATGTAAAAGAAAGGTTAATACAAACAAAGTCCCTATAATAAAATTAATAAAATATTCAAAATAATTTATATTAAAAGATGACAGAAAATTAATTTTAGATTGAAATATAAATTGTGTATATTTTGTAGGTTAAGACAATTGGTCTTAAAGAAGAGAGATTATTTTAATTTTTCAAGTTTTGATTTTTAGAATAAATTGATTATTTTTTTTGTTACAACTAACTTGAGAGTAATTAATTACCTGTTGTATTTATAGTTATCCATTCACAATATTCTCCTTTAGTATTAAAATTACAATTGTGTCTAGCTGTAGTAATATCCGAAGCACAAATAAGTCAAGTTGTACTGTCAGTTTCCGTGTTCTCGCTACTAAAGATCAAAAATTAAGAGTACTCGAAAAATAAATTCTGAGTAATCAAATTTCAAAGTAAATTTAATTATTGTTACTGGAAGGTCTCTAAGCAATTTTCGGAAAATATTTATAAAGGTAAATATTAGACACACAGTTGCATCGCATAGGCTGTACAAAAGCGATTGCCTAAACCTTCCAGTAGGTGATGCAACTTATTCTTCAAAGATTACAGTGCAAGTAGTGTTACGAAAAACGGGACAAGAGAGTATTTTAAAATTAAAATCACAAAAAGGGGAACAGAATCTTTGTAGAGTTGCTCACAGAACGTGGGGCACGTAAGTAATCGTTGTAACATATATTATATATATGTTTGCAATTACTGTTCCTATAGTACCACATATCCTGTCCAATGCTAATATGTGGAAATACTATAAACAAGTCTAAATATATTAAACGACCAACAAACATAATTTGCTGTATATTTTGTTATTTAAATCAATCAATTGTAAGTTATTCTATTGTTTTACTGGTATATTTTAATGTATTTACAACATTTACAAACAAAAGTATATTTGATACATTTTCTTTATAAATGATTTAGCTTTCTTTATTTAAATATTACAGTGTTAATAAACTAATAAAAATCGTTTGTAGAATAAAGTTTTTTATAGTTGGAATCCATCAAAAGACATTAAAGCCTTGCTGTTTGTGGTTTTACAAAGAACAATAGCACCTGTTGCGAGGCTTTGTCACTTAGATTTTTAATCTCTTACTTTCTTGATTTATTACACGGAATAAACGTCTCATCTGATATAAACCGTGATTGATGTTTCTAAAACAGAGAAATGAAGGCTAGGAAATAAGTCTGACAGATAAACATTCTTAAAGTTGTTATTATGACTTTAGAATGGTAAATATGTTGTGATTAGTTCTAATAAAAATTGCAGATTTTAGTAAAATTTACTAAACAAAATCTTTAGTTTTTTATTAGAAATAGAGCTTTGAAATGCTCTTGGTCAGATTTTTACCTTTCGAGTTGGTTTTATTCATTCGTCTTATAATTTGTTTGTAATATTTAACTGACATAATATTAAACAAACGGTAATATTTAAATAAATATTAGTATGTACTAAATATATAATAATAATAAAGAAAATGTATACATTTCCAACCACCGCACATGCTACAGATCGAATCCTGCTTTTGGCAATGGATTTTCTGACAGTTAAAACAGTTACGGTTTTTATTAGGTTACCTGAAATAAAAGAAAGACTATAATAATAATAATAATAATAATAATAATAATAATAATAATAATAACAATAATAAATAGAATTAATTTAATTCATAAAAATGTACAAAATAAATAAAGTTAAATGTGCATACATAATTTTTTTTAATGTATAGAATTGCGTAACTCATATTCTCTTAATAATTAACAGTTTAAATATTTTGGTCATATACAAAATTTTTGTGTATGACCAAAATAGTTTAACCAATAATTATTTGGTAACTATAATACTTACCGCAAGAAGTAAAAAGTAGATGTTGCAGATAAAAAATCACAACTGCTTAAGTAGGCACAGTATTGAATCCGTTTAAAGTTATTGTAAACCTTCTAAATAACTAAAATATTTGTATACAACCAATACATGCTTTCGGTATTTAGTTAAATTTTAATTAACACTTAATATCTTATAATCTATTTCAAATATATTGGCCAAAGTATTTGTATTTTTTAAATTACCTTCAATAAATAATTACTGAGTTTATAAAAAATCTTATGTCTCAGTGTCATAAAGCAATTTATAAACCGAGATCACTTGCAAAAAGCATTGTACATTATCAAGAGATCTTGTTTGGATCTAGATATTGATTACGTAAACTAAATTAATAGACTGTTCCTACAAAATTACCTGTTACAATAATTAATTCAGGAATATCGTATAGAATATAATACCTTAGCTTATATGCAAAATGACAACAGCGTTGTTAAAGGTTGCATTGTTTGGCCGACTTATAACTTTCAGTATTCAATAAATAACGTGATTATTTCTTTCAATTATTCCTTTGTGAATATCTATTACAAAGTTTTAGTAACAAAATTGAATGTATCACATACCATTTTAACTGCGTACCGAGATATTTTATTTTAATCATTAAATTCCAAATTTATAATTAATTTAATATATTAAAGTTGTTAATAAAAGTATTAAATATTATACAAATTTCGAATATTTTAATCGTATGCTTTAAAATCAACACTCAAAATTTTTTTTTTAAACCAATTTTGCTTTCCTCTTATATAGAAACTGAATTCATACTGTATATAATTTATATAAAAATTAAGCTAACATACAGTAGTTCGACCTTTTTCATTTGATATCTGCCAGAAGTATTTATTCTTAAATGTGCCTTATCTAAACCTGTAAATCATAGTATACAAAACTATTCAATATCTATAGACAGAAAGTTATTCGGTGCAATATAAAAAGAATATCAGTATTTATAAATGTCTAATAAAAGGTCTTCCCCAAGAGATGTTATTGTTCTTTGTGAACATATTCTAGACTATTAATTGTGCATTATCACATTTTAAACAGATAAAGACAAAATATAATATTGTATAGCCTATAATTAATTAATTACTATAGTGCAATACTTGAATATTTATACATTATTTTGTACTATTTATGTTGTATTGCACATTTTGTAATATTTTTTACAATACAATCTAAAACGTAATAGTAAATTATCTGTATCTATTTTTTTTATAACTATTATAATTGTGATGTTAAAATATTTCTTTAAACTTAAATTTATATTATCTTAATTATACTAAAATACTGATAGTCGATTTTTATTTTAAAGTACTATAACTTTTCAATTCCATTACTTCATAATACAAAAGTAATGTTTAACATTGTTAAAAACGGTAAGTAAGAAGGGCTACAAAATATTTCTTTAGAATTTATTGTGAAAGTATTGTTTTTTTTTTAGAAGCCTAGTTTATCATAGATGGTAGATTTAACACCATTTAATTATTTAGAGCATTGCAATAGTGTGCATTTAAGAGAGGCAAATAATAAACAAAAATTAAAATCTGTAGTATCAATAAATATGATTTAGCTTCTATCAAAAGTGTAGTATATATCAATAAACGGCCTCTAAGTCTAGAACGCCTTCCCGTGGAAACAAACAGCTAGATCGGTTTACAATACAAATTAAAATGCACTGTGTATCACAATCTGTCTCCATTGCAGTTGGAACTATATTCCCAGCTTAGAGCGTTTGGATATGCCGGCCATTAATAGTAGATTCCATAAATTTAATGTTGAATCAATTCGAAATCGTGATAAATATCTTGAAAGAGTCACAAGTTTTATAAGTAAAAGATAAAATTTAACTTTTGTTTAAAATGTTAGTTTGACATTGATTTTCGAAAATTGATGTTTACACTGTGAAAGGATGTTAGAATAATAACTTTTAACGTTGGAGTAGTGCACTTTTGACAAAAGCTGTATTGAAACCGATTTAAAAGTTTAGTATACAACTAGGGGCTCTGCCCCTGGACGCTTCGCTTCGCTCGCAGTTGGAAAATTAGCTAAAGAATCTCGTTAATCTTAAGCTCGTTTGTACATAGATGACCGAGCATATATCAGCTGTTTTATTTGGCAGCTGACTCAAACTCATTAAACATTATCTCTATAAGATTAACATTAGAAATTTGAAGGATTGTGTGCTGGAGCTCCTTCTCGGGTGAATAGCGGATGGACGGATGATTGGATCTTGAATCTGACCTAACATTTCTTGTTTGAAATAAAATTTTCTACAACTTTTGTATTTAACATTTTTTTTATCTCTTAAAGTTTGTAACAATTCAAAATATATTCCTACATAAAAATCATTTAAAATATCAAAAGAAACCATTCATAATTGCTGAACTAAACACGCATGAGTGCGAGAGAGAGGAACAGACTACTATAAAGGCAATTCATTCACAAGTCGAAGCAGCGACACCTATCGACAAAAATCGTAAATGATTCATTAATAATATTATAACAGCCGACTTCCAACACCATTTTAAATAATTACCAGTACTTCTCGACCTCAAATTGATATCATTCCCACATCAAAATTAATCTAAATTAAACGACCAATCCATATAATATATAATAATAACTCAAGAGTAAACCAATCGACCGAAATCCACCTTTTAAAATACACTCAAAGCTAGGCCGATGTACGAAATTGTAGGCCTATTCCAAATTAAAACCACCGATCCCAAGGAAACTAAATTCTAAATCAAAAAAGGAACAGAACTATCGAGTCGAACAGAAGATTTTACATCAAAAATGTCTTTGGCAAAATACGAAAAGAAATACCGTTAAGCTAGTAAATTTCTTCAAAGATATGAATATTCGGTTAAAACCTGGAGAACGAGAGGCCATGTTTGTTTAAACCCAGCCCACAATCACGTGACCGCTTATGCCGCGGAAAAGGAGACTTTTAAACGACCAGATAAATAACTATATTTGTAGACCTTAGATATTAGATATTGAGTTGTACAAGGAGCTATTTTAGATATTTTCATTTAAAAGTTTATTTACTCGAATTCTATTTACTTTTACCATTCTATGTTCTTTAAAAAACCAAAATACATCAAAATTTCATTAAAATCATACAAAACAAATACACTACATTTCAAAATACACATTTTCACATAACAATCAAAATCCCACAAGAAATGAAATTAACCAGGCCTTACTGTACCAGTTCCTGAGGGCCTAGGGAAGCCAAATTGGGATAAAACCCAATTAATTGTTGCTGAGACATCAAAGGGAGCAGACGCTGTGTTAGAGCCCACCAAACCACAAATTTCAAGACCATTTTGAAGAACAACTGCCTACGTTAAAATAACCTTGTATAAGTGAAGTGACTGAACATTATCAAATTTCAATAAACCATTCTTTTCAAGAAGAAGACTGTATATAAAAATTGGGTGAGATCAATCCACATAACTATTCATCAAATTGGATATACTCCAACCTTTCTTTTGCATGTTTAAATTCAAAGAACTATACCAGTAAAGCTGATAAACTTTTCTAAATATATATATATATCCCATCAAGATTTCAACTTTCATCAGAACTTTATCCTTTATATTAACACTAAATTCATACATCTACTTACCAATACACTTTCCACCTTGTACTAAGTTATTTTCTCCTTTGTTTTAATTATCCTAATTCTTAATTTAAATATTTTGTATAATATTTGTTTCAATTTAATATTGGTAAGAGCCGGCACCAACTTACCCGAGATTAAGAGTGCTCATTGGGAAATAATTCCCTAAAATAATTTTGTATATATTTGATTTTGAGCTAAATAACTATTAAACTGTAAATATTTTTTTAGATTTTCTATTGATAAATAAAAGAAGATTCTATTGTAATTGTAAACCTGTGTCCTGAGTCAAATCATTTATCAAATTGATTAAGCTAGAGTAAGCAGTGTTACAGTTCATTATATTGAGAATAAAATAAAAGTAAAGTTTTATAAATTAGGATATATCTTGTTCTATCATAAATTGACGCCTACAACATTAGGCCTATTGAATTAAAGTAAAAGAGAAAGTGTAAATTTATAAGTTGACGCCCAACAAGTGGGGCTTGTTAAAAAAAAATCATTTAATATATAACAAATTGGCTTTCTCAACGTGAGGCTTCTCACAAAATAATAATAATAAAAGTTGTATTGTAATAAATTGACGCCGCAACGTGTGGCTTTTCTAATAGGAAAAATTGTATTGTAATAAGTTTTCTTACAAAACGCAATCAAAGTGGAAAAATTTAAAAAATTCAAAAATCTTCCCCGCCCAAAAGATGCTTTCAAAATAAAAAATGTTATCGTTTAGCATTTTTTCTAAGAGTTTCTAGTCTAGAGCTTTAATTTAAGTATGAGGTCGAGGGGGGTACAATTATGGCAAGTCCCTTATAGTTTATGTCAGTGAATCGGTGAACCCGTCTAGTTGGGCGGAGCCTCCCTTCTCGGATGAATAGCGGCTGAACGGATGATTGGATCTTGAATCTGAGGAAAAATATATGTTTGAAATTAAATTTACTACAACTTTTGTATTGAAAATTATTTCCTATATCTTTACGCTTTCTTACTAAACACGCTCAAAGTGGAAAAATAAAACAAATTAAAAATCTTTCCCGCCCAAAAGGTGCTTCCAAAATTTAAAAATGTTAAATCCTGGCAATTTTCCCAAAAGTTTCTCGTCTAGAGCTTTATTTTAAGTATAAGGTTGAGGGGGTCCGACAACGGGAAGTGCCTAATAATTAGTGTCAGTGAATCAGTGTTACCATCATTCCAGCTTTATAAAAGTAGATATATATGAATACAACCGAAGAGCAGTCTACAAAACATACAATAGTTAAGCAAAAGTATTTTTGTTTGTATACATTGCACTTTTGATATTCATAACTATGTGTATATTATTTTAAAATAAATACGCAATGATACTAACAAAACAATACTTCCGTTTCAAAACAAAATAATGAAATAGATTCCCTTAGCTAAAATGCATCAAAAGGAAAAATTTGTAAAAACAATACAAAATACTTCTCATGTTTCAATTTATTAATGATATTATTGTACAACAAAGCATTATATTGGATTTAATACAAGTTAAAATAGATTCCTTGCATTACAATTTATTCAACTTGTAATATACTTTCTTTAGAAATACATTTTGAAAATATTTGTAAGTAAAGCGATCTTAACGGCTGAAATTTACGTTAGTAATTAATCAAGCATAATTTATGGCCTATAATTACTGGGAACACAGAGAAGATAACAACTCCTGTTGTGAATGGAGGCGTTGCAGGAGATAAATCTTTGGGCGTGCATCCTTTCTAAACGTAATTGATACTTAGAAACATTCTGTTTGATAATGACAGAATAAAGAGGCAATGCACTTGAGATGAGTTGTATAACTGATTAACCTGTTCTAAATGTCATTAGTTACAACTACAAGAATTACAAATTGCATAACACAATTCAACTTTTCGAAAATAGCTTCCTAAAGGTTTTTTATCAAATTGTTAAAAAAAAACATAAAATTATAAAGTAAATATTTGGAATCTATTATCTTACCAATTACCTTTTTTTAAATGATACCAGTAAACATTGCATATAAGACTCATGAAGGGAAAAAACTAAGCATGAAGTGCAGTGTTACAATTCAAATTATTGTTACTAATAACTAAAAGGTTACTAACTTATTTGCATCTCATAGACAATAATAACTAATAGTATTTGTTAACAAAACTGGGTTGTAGCTGTAATAGTTTATTACATACAAAAGTTTCGATGCCAGCTGATTACTCTGGCTATTGTTTTAAAGCAAAGGTATTTTGTTGGTCACGAATCAAGCAGTTTACAGTTTAAAATTGTATTAAGAACGGTCCGATATTTTATTAAAGTTGGGCTTTATTTCCACTCGTACGTAATTGGCTATAAAATAGACCAAGCCTAATGTAAGTTGCACATACATTTTCCAAATACCTGCGTCAATTAACAAAATAATGATTTCATTCTTCGGCAAAAATCGTTGAACTGGAAACGTTGTACTGGGAAACCAATTACGATAACAAATAATGCAAATCCAAGACAATAATTTTATCAAGTATTCCAGTCAAGTATTTATTTAATAAGTTTTATGTCTGAATTAATTATTGTTCGATACAAAATATTGATACAATTTCTATTTTACCCAAACAAACAATATACTGTTTTTATAAGTTACATTTTCCATTAAATACGGTCCAGAATTACGTGTTTAACATTGATTTTCAGTTCGTAAAGTTTAACAATATATACTAGTTTGGATATACTAACTGGAAACATTGTCCAATTTAGGGCATCACAATACTGAATTGACTACACTAGCTTACAAAGGACTAGTAATCTGAACCACAGCAACCATGGTTCTTGGTTCATTTGACATTATCCTTCTCTCAACGAGCCCTTTTACATGACAAGCTTAGTTAATTCCAAAAACATGAATATCTAAAGGGCAATACAAACGGATACTATGTACCCATACAATGATTATTAGTTCCGTATTTAAGTTTACATCCTAACTCCTATAGAACTCTATTCCCTGTACTCGAAAAATAGAGTGATGCAATTTTTTATCCAAAATATTTTTTCTGGGAAATAAGTTCAATATTTTGTTTTAAGATAAACAAGTTTATTAATACACTGTTGTAGTAAACAATGAAGTATATAAACATGATAAATATTTTACAATTACTTTTTTACACATCAAAACAGTCTCCACATACTTTAACCAAAACAATTTTGTCAATATTTTTTGAGTGTTTGAAAATCATATTTTGTAATTTTTTCTAAGTACAATTATCATTTTCTTCATGGAACAATTCGCCACCCATGATTTTCTATCTCTTCTAATGGCATACATAAACTGTGTTCTCCTATATAGTAATAGCAACACAATAACCACTAAAGTGAAAACAGTATAAACTCTAAATTACATTCACGTGGCCGGAACGAGAACACTCCCACAGGGCAATAGTCTCGAAAGGATTGCAAATTAAATATAACTTTATCGCGTTACGAGTGAGTGACAACTATCATTTAAGTCTCGGTTTGTAACATCACGGCGCGATTGTTCGAACGAGATGACCACGTCAACGCTACAACAGAGTGAATGCAAGAGCATTGGCGTTGTTTCTTAGACCACGCCCGGCTGCCGACGCGACGTCGCGTCAGCTGTTCGTAGGTCCGGCGTGATATCTGAGCGTGGCACGTCCTGGATAGTCTCAGGGAGTGGCACGCTACGTGTTTTGTAGCGCACTACACTGATTTTAATTTCATTAATCAACTTGTTTTTATAATTGTTGTGAGATATATTTAGCCGAAATAACTTATTATTTTACTGTGTATTACTTAACAGTATGGAGCCTAAGATTTTCACGAGTGAATTGGATGATAAGTAGATAGATCTGGTTCGAGATAATTAAGTTCTCTAAGATTTTTCTAAAAATAAAACTACTGAGATGCAACTGTGAAAAAGAATGTTTGGAAACAAATTTCTGAGAAACTTGGGAGAGAAGGTATTTTTATAACGTATTTTTTAAATTATGAATTAAAAAAATAAAATATTAACTCTTACCTAATAAAAACCAAAGCTGAAACATTACGACCATCTACGTGGTAAAAACAAAAGAAAATATGTATTTAAATTTTTGTCTTGTGTAGACCAAATTTAAAGTTTTTTTATCATAAAATGAGATACTTCAAAAATGCAGTCACTTTTCTGAAGGGCATTCATTCATCAGCTGCCAATTCACAGAACCCTTTTCACTAAAAAAGAAGTCTTTAAAATTTTCTCGTACGCAATAAGCTAAACGTGTTGCTTTTCTTCCTGTTGTTGACACTGCATAAGTATCACATTTTCTGTAGGTAGAGGCAGTTTATCTTCTTCTTCGTTGGGGCAAGGAATGTTGGCCCCTCTCAATAAATTGTGGAAAATACCCGCAGCTAGAATCAGGTTGTCAATAATAGCTTCAGGAGCGATAGCAATTGGTGTAAATTAAACTCTAAAGTACTGGGATAGGATCAAAAATGCATTTTCACTGCACCGCCGGGCCCGTCAATGTCTGTAGCTGTATACTTCTTTTGCTTGTTCCTCTGAAAAGGTCTCATAAAGCGAGTTGTCAATTTGAAAGCATTGTCCCAGACCATAACGGAATTGACCACAATACAGTTCCAGAAAGTACGGCCGGGCCTGGAAATGGTAACGTTACTTGAGAAACTGCTTTGCCAAAAGTGGATTTTTGGAGTCTTCTTCATTCTCATAGTTACCAACATCAACACTATAAACTTGTAATTGTGATCAACGAGCGCTAATAGTGCAATAGAGAAATAGTCTTTGTAGTTAAAAAAAAAGTGAGCCAGAGTCGGCAGAGCACTTCACTTGAACATGCTTCCCATCTACCGCCCCACAAAAATTGTGATAATTCCATCTCTCCCAAAATACGTAAGTGGTAGCTGTCGTAATTTCCTTATTTGGGTTGGGGATGGCAATATGCAACATATTCCCATTGATGGCCTGCAGAGTATGCTTGATGATGCTGCTTATCCAAGAGTGTGACATTAAAAGGCACGCCAACCTTGTTTTTTGTTTGTTCAAAAGTTTGTTGAATAAAAATTACTAAACTTAATTTCTCTAGAGTTAAAATGAAATTGTTTAAAATAGTAAAAATGTGTGCAGTTGTGGAACCCCCGTCAGGAACGAAGTTCATCACGCCTTTTATTTAATTCTTTTACCAGCCTTAACGGCAAAATACACACATCATTTTAATCTTTCAACTGCCGTTTGTTATTAGATT
>JAGFPH010003024.1:98194-110374 GCA_018207615.1 Philaenus spumarius
AATACACACATCATTTTAATCTTTCAACTGCCGTTTGTTATTAGATTGTTTTTTATACAATGATTTACTGCTCCAAACGTTTAATGTTATTATAATAAAGGTGTAGAATTAATTATATTATAAAAGCTAATATGGTAAACATAGTTAAATGTCCATTCATTGTAAATACACTCAATAAACATAAAATGTTCTTTCATCAGTCTAGGTCTAACCAAAAATTATTGTGTGTATGTTTAATTTATTTTACCTGTCTTAACAGCAACATACATACAATAATTTTAGGTTAGGCCTAGGCTGATAAACGAACATTTTATGTTTATTGAATGTATTTCAGCGTTTGACGTTAATATCAGAACTACGCCGGACGGAACCGATGGTCTCTTACTTTAAATTGATTAACCAAAAAACACATGTTTCTTGAATGTATTTATATTCATTGCCATAGCAACCAGTTTGGTAACACTTTTTTCGTAACTAGTATTTTATATTTGTCCTTACCATAGCAACCGATCGTTACGCATTACATTTTCTATTTGTTACCTCCTACCGCAAAACGCGTTAAGGAACTATACAATATCCAATAATAAAATTGTAATAGCCTATTGAGGAAAGAAAATAAGAGAAGTTTTGTAATGGAGTAACAACGCATTTAAGTTAAGCTATTCAAATCTTTCATTTTTGGACTAACTTGTTCTAAATAATCATGATAATAAGATTAATATTTTTTTAAAGTAATTAGTGATTAAAAAATATATATGACCAATAATTTTAAAAATTATTACTATAAACGATATTTAAAAGCTAATATTATACTAGTACCATTCCCTAAGTTAAACATGCTGTATATAACTTCAGAATAACAACATAATTTTTATTACTTTTTTATGAAATAAATTTTGAAAACATTCGTATTCGTCCTTCTTTTATTTTATTTAAATATTGTATTATAATATTAACTAGCACATCGGTTAAAGCTATACACTGTAGACGTTATCGTATAATGTAAATCGAATACAACTAAATAAAAACGGTTTATTGAAGCAGATATTAGTTTTGTTATAAAATTAAATTAAATCACTCAAATAACTGATATGACTTACTGTTTGCGATAAACATTTTGATTTATAATTATTTGGCAATGATGTTTAATAGGTAATACAGTAATAATTATTAATTTGTAGTTTTGTTGTTATACAATATTTATTCTGTCGGTAAATTACTTTCATCATAACATAATATTACCTATTATGTTATATGCAATATCTGATACTGAAAGGAAGGTTGGCCTATATATAATATGCATTATATCTGGGTGGTACTTTTATTTGCAAAACATCAATACAAATATTTTCTATCTGAATAATTCGGGTAATTTACAATTTTGATGCAGTACATCGTAAACTAAATTAATGCATTTGACGTTTTAATCCTGAATATTTACAGCTTTTTTTATCTCTACAGGATCGAGAAGTGGAGCACTGTTATTGAATTACGATTTAATCAATACATAATAAATACAATATTACGTATTATGTTGTAGTGTTGCAGTAAAATAAATAATAGATATACAAGTTGATTTTTGTCAAACAAATTATATTTACTAACTTGCTTTTTGAATCAATTGAATTCGTTATAATGTAGACCGACCACAAACGCTAAATTATTATGAGGGAATACAAATTTCATGATTTTCTTTTTACTCTTAATGTTCTACGAATTGAGAATTCAATTTTAGTAAACGTATTTATGAACAGTGGTTTTAATTGGGATTCTATCGTTTGTTTAAATTGACCCATATCACACATTTCACTACAATTTGCATGCTAAAATGTTATATAAATTATCATTAATAATATAAATAAAAAGTGTTTTTGTGATTGAATAATAGGGAGTAATTTAAAATTATTTAATTGAATATTTTTGGTATTTTTAAATCGTAAGATTGGCTGAATTAAATGTTTCATTTAATTATCGACCTCAAATAAAAAGAATGTGCCCATAGAATTGCATAAATTTAGTTTATCTTAAGATGATATTATTTAGAATTTATTTTGAAAACCTATATGTATTTAGTCTAAATTTAGCAGTAATTTATTTAGTTATTCAGTGTAAAACAAGAAACCGGTTATATTAAAATATAATTTCGTAAATTACTGGTTTTACTATTATAAAACAAACTATAATGTGTTGGGTTAAGACCAATATACTCTAACTTTAAAATTATATGCAAAGACTTAATGTAGCCGCACTATATCTAATTTAAATATGCTAAAACTAATTTCCAGCACTTTATATTGTTCCGTCAATGACTTCTTTTCGTTTATTTATTTGACGCGTTTTGGGATGTCTATGCTATCATCAGAGTGTTTCGTTGAGAGGAGATCATCAAAACATTAACTAAAAACATACACACATATAAAACAACAACAGATTTTAAATATGTGTACACCTTATGGCTACCGGATGACGACTCAACAGAGATTCTGATACGTCATATAAATAACTGAAAAAAAGTCACTGGAGGAACAACATAAGGTTGTACTATTACATTACAAATTATTAAAGACCTTCATATTTGAAAAATTATTTAAAATTTCCTGGTTATTAATTGGAAATTAACTTTCAAATCGAAAATACACCTTTGTCCAATGATGCAAAATAATTCCATTACAACATGCAAGTTTATTTACGTTACTATGTGTGCATGTTTTTAACTGTCGTTTTTATTGTCCCAAAGTTAAAATGTTGTTACTTCCAATTTTCTCTACGACTTTTCGTTAACCGGACTATTATGTGCGCAAACCTGACTGCATGGTTAATAGTCTTTCAAATCAGATTCTGCAATTTAATATTAAAAACTCCGCAATTGTGACAGGTACCCTCCACCTTGTAATACTTAATAATAATAATAATTTAATATAAAGTAATAGAATAGATTAGGTAGTGATGCAGGCTTATTATATTGCTGAGATCGAGGTTTAGAGTAAAGTAAGGGGGGACCTTAGTTGGAAGCATCAAGATATGCAGTAGGCAGTCTGAGAGCAACCGCGCCCGTGAGTAGACTCATAAATGGGGGGAATTATGCTTGCCTTTGCCTTGTGTGTTTAGAGTTAGTTTAGTTTAGTTTAGTACGGGACCAGCAGAGAGTTGATTTAATAAACAATGTTAAATCAACTACCCGTTTACCGCTTCTTTAATGAACCTTCTCACCACCACCCATCCTGACAACGCACGTACGTCCGCAAGAGGACAGAAGGCACAGCCCGACCAGGGAAAACGCCATCGCTGGAGGAGCCGGACGCAGGTGAGCCGGACTCCGTTACACAATCTAATCTATTATGGTTAATAGTCTTTCAAATCAGATTCTGCAATTTAATATTAAAAACTCCGCAATCTAATCTATTATGGTTAATAGTCTTTCAAATCAGATTCTGCAATTTAATATTAAAAACTCCGCAATCTAATCTATTAAACTAATTTTTGTTCATAATGCAGAATATCTAAAAAGGTAAAGTTTTGAGAAATATTTGACCCAGTTTAACAAATAGTTTGTAAACAATACCATTACTTTACAGTACTATGCAGTATTGGATTCTACTGCTCAAGAAACATTTTCTGTGATGCTTTTCAATCATTTTTATTTTGAGAAAACATCTTAACTTAGATAATCCTAATTCATATACTTCTAGTTTAAACATATTTATTTTAAAAGTGTATTCCATCCATTAAATTGTTGTATACTGTAAATCAAACTTATTTATCTTTCATAACTAAATTTGTACATTTAGTAAATTTATCAGGTATATTAAAACTATACACGTTGTTTGCATTTAATTATACCATCCCTTTATATGTATATAACTTAAACTTAATTACGTTTAGGGTGCTTTATAAACCTGAGTCTTAATATATCTTGCAGATATATATATTTGTAAAGTTGTGGAAGTAAAATATCTTGCACTTATAATGCCAAAGTTATTTCAGCAAGTAATCAGATTTAAAGATAACGGTATGTATTAATATTTATATTTTAGCAAAAATTACTTTCCTTCTCCATTAAAAGTACTTATTAATTTGTTTTTGGTACATTTACTCGTATGTTGATCAAACTAATTTTAATTTTTGTAAATTCAAATATGAACTACATTTATACCACATTATTTGTATTTTCTATTTTGTTATAAACAACACACAATTCTTCTATTTGAATATAAGTAAGAAATATATTTAATACCCTTACTGAGAAAATCAGAGGTAATGTCAGTCAGGTCGACCGACTGTCACACGTATGATTTCTAAGGTTTCTAATTTTATAAAGCATTCTACATTTCCTTAGAATAAATTTGTTTTTTACACAGGATACTTACAAGACTTTTTTTGATATGTTATGAAATATATTTAGTTATGACTGCTGTAGTACTGAAATGTATTTTATATAAACAAGTGATTTTTTAATAGGATAAACTATCTTATTTTATTAAAGATTTAATAATATCTAGATAGATATAGATAATGTATTAAATAATTTCTTTTCGTTAGGTTTCACCGTTTTCTACCTCTCAAACCAAAATAAATTCTTTACATTTATAGTTTTATAAATAAAGATTTTAATTGTACAATTACTTTCTCATTTGCTACCCAGGTTTTACTCATTTCGGGTGCCACAATATTCTCCCCTAAATAAATCACGACAGGCACGATTAAACTTAGGTGTCTTAATTTACCAGAGCAATACAAGTGCACAAGTGACCAACTTTGTTCTGATCGAGTTATAAAGCTTTTAGCGGCCACGATTAGTTACCCACTCAATCTTTAAAACGGTCGTTTCTCATTTGTAAATTGCTTTGTTTGTGACGTAGTAAACAATTGTCCTACAGAAGCTTTCCTTTTTAATAAAACGTTTAAAATAAAGTACATTCGTGGTCATAGAAATTGCATCACTTAAAAATAATGAAGGACTCCTTAAACCAATGTAAAATGTTTTGCAAAGAAAAAGAATTTGTTATAAGCCGTGAAAAATAGTTAAAACCGAAATAAAAAATAAATAATATTCATAAAATGATAAATAAAATTTTTAGTGTTAACGAGAAATTTAAGAAATACATTTTTTTTTACATACTCATATGAATTTATTCGGAAAAATTATATAAAAACATTAAAATATATTTATTGAAACATTAATATAAACTAGTATTTTGTCAAACCGCCATTAGCCGTGATAACTAAGGCGATCCTGTATGGCATAGAGTCGATCACATTTTTTATAATTTCGTCACTTCTCTCCTCATTCTACACTGTTTCGATTGCCTGTTTCAGCTCATCATTATTCTTAGGCTTTGCAATACATTTATTTAGGATTTGTTTACACATTTAGAATCAAAAAGATAACAATCATTCATTGGTGATGCAATTTCTATGACCACGACTGCATAAGCTTTCAATATTTACCTATAGTTTCTTTTTTTGTAGTTTATATCAATATTTTTTATACTATAGTATTTATATACTGGTAGTATTTAAATATAATATAATTTTACTATTTTTTCCATATAATCTATATAATAAAAATGAAATGCTGTTCGTTGGTAAGCGCATCACTTGAGAACGGCTGGACCAATTTAGCTATTTTTTGTTTTAAAAAGTTCGTAATAGTCCGAATTAGGTTTATATGAAAAGAAAAATTTGAAAAGTTTCCCGAATAATTATAAAATTAGGGAAAAACTGAAGATCGTTTTTTCTATGAACTCAAGACCATAAATCACGAAAACAGCTGTTCTAATAAAATGCTTAGTAACACATAACTCGTGCTGTCTTATTCTTAGCATAACCTTATCTACTCTTTATTTCAGTTTATTTTACTTCTTTTCAATTATTGTCTGTTTGGTCTTTCTGTGAAAATTAAATATATTTTAAGCAATTGTTCAAAATTATTAGGTCTTCGACGTGTAGCCGAGCATCTTATTTAGAGTATTTATTAATTAACAGGATAGGATTACCGAACAATAAGAGTAATTTCACAAAGTTGTCCACAAGTTAAGTTTAATTGCAACAGTTGAAGTTCATGCAACTTTGAACAAACCGGTACAAAATAAGAATAACAAAAGCTGAAAGTTTTTTCTTACAAAAACCATGTATTCAAGTAAATTAATTTAACATTACGCTTACTACGATTAAAGTTACTATGACGTTTATCATGCAAATATATTAAGACGCCGTCAATGTTAAATAAGTTGTAATAGAGGTTTGGTTCTAGTATGCAAATGTGAGCACCCTGTAGTACTTCAGTTGAGTTAATATACTGTTCTTTAACAGTGAAAACGTTGTGGAAACCACATTTATCGTTCATATTGTGTGCCTACCGCAAATAGATTATTTAAAAAAATCATGTCTAATGCGTATACAACGTGTGCAGGCAATGTTATCAATGCCATTTTGTTAAAAGTTCCTTGTCGGCTTTTTACTCTTTATCTGATACCTTTAAAGCAGGTCTGATCAAACCATCGTCAGCTGGATTAGATAGAATACAATAACATAAGTTTTCGTGTATGTGTTAAACCCATACAAAACGTTCTCGACTGCGATTCAACTACGGTTTCAAGTAACTAAAAACTACAGGAACATAAACCTAGATGACTAGGGCTATAAAAAAAGAACGAAAACAATGTAAAACTAATATATAGTACTAAGCTTAAACAACTATGATGTACATCCCAGAGATAAGACTGATAAGTCAAAAAATAATGGTGACAAACGGAAGAACAACGGAAACGACAGTAGTTTTAAAGTACACATTAGTTTAAATTGCAATAACATTATTTAGTTTGAATTTGTTTTTATTTAACATGTGAATAGTTGGCTAGGTTTACGTTTTTGTAGTTCTTAGCCACTATATAACGTGGGTTTATAAGTAAGTTGTAACTGAATCGTCGTTTATTGATTTGTTACACAAATTATGGCAAATGTCTGAATAATTATTAATAATAAAATTAAACATAAATCATTAAAAAATACACAGCTTCAATCAGAGAACATAAGTTCAAGATTGGTGGTTACATTAGCGATTGTTGAAACACGTTTTGATTTAAACTACATAATAATTTAAATATGAATAATTTAAACTATTTATACTTACGAAGACCGTTGGTTCTTGGAGAAATTCCATTATGAATAAATGAATGAAAAACTTTGTGTACTATTTCACAATTTTTATTGATTGAGCCGTGCCAAATAAGGCCCAATATGAGGCTCAATCAATAAAAATTGTGAAATAGTACAAAAAGTTTTTCATTCATTTATTTTATGAATAACTTATTTTATATTTTTGTTTTTTAGTTTTTACTTCTTGCAAATAACATTACGTATCTAGCTTACTAAACAGTTTCATTCAGAAGTAACCATGTTTTAATTTCCAATGTTGAAAGCTAGATATCCCCCTTACGCCGCATGTCTTAAATACAATAAAATACAATTTGGTTTAGTATAGTAATGTGTTGTAAGTTAATGCCACTGTTTCAAATTGCTTCACATAACATTACTCGAGAAGAGTTGTACAAATGTAATATTAATTAAACCTGTATAGGACAAGCAGTGCACTCTGCAGCAGAACAAGTGAAGCAGGAGGTAGCTTCAGACATTGAGGTTAGGTCTTGTAATTAAACTGCAGTCTGCGGATAATGTGGCTACACTAAACCTGCATATAACGCATACAGTAACTACTTAAGCTGTTGTCGTGTACCAACAATGTGGGTTGTAAAGAAAAGGAGTATTAATTTATATTTTACAATTTTATTTAACTTGGAAAAATGTATGAAAAATATACTTTATTTTAACTACAACTATCCTGTACTCTAATACGAGCAATGTTTTTTTGTTTGTACGAGCAATCTCGAGATCCAGCTTAAGGATTTTGCTGAAAGTTTGGGGTTAGAGGCTTTTGGGTCTAAAAAATCGATTAGTGAATACCACTACCTCAGGAAAACTCGTATTTTTCTAAACAACTCATTTGAAAATTGAAAATTTTTAACGTTGGGCTTATGGAGATTAAAATTATTACATATGTTTACTGACCATAATAATAACAGTAATCAGCTGTTTCTTATATTATTTCCATTATCAGCTGATTTCAAGCTTAAAACATTTTTTTTTATTTCTAACCTTTAAGATAGGTTTTTGTGGAGAACGACATCTGTTGAAGTATTTTTATTTCGTATTAGAGTATAGGATAAACAGTTCATGTGTACGTAAGCTGGAAAAATATTCATATTTATTCAATATGCGATTTGTATTTACATACATTTTCCTAAAAAAAAACAATAAAAAAATATGCCGAGCAATGCTCGGTCGCCCAGGTACTATCTATTTATATAAAACAAAGTCGGGTTTGTTAAACAGCTTATACCTCAAGAACGGCTGAACCAATTTTTATAATCTTTGATTTGTTTGATTTATCTCCGCCCCGAATAGCAGAAAATCTATTAAAATAAAGGAAAAATTCATAAGTAAAATTAAACACACAAAATAATTTTAGGTTAGGTCTAGGACTGATGAACTAATACAGCCATGTGTTTTGAATGTACCTATTTACATTAATTACCATAGAAACCAATAAAAATAGCACATATAACAGTTGATTCACATGTATAATCTATGTAATAAAAATTAAATGCTTTTCGTTAGTAAGCGCATCACTTGAGAACGGCTGTCAAAATTTGGCTACTTTTTGTTTTAAAATGTTCGTAATAGACAAAATTAGGTTTCATTTAAAGAAAAATTCGAAAAGTTCCTAGAAAATTTTAGAAATTTGGGAAAACTGAACATCCTATGCCCTTCCATGAACTCAATACCATAACTCACGAAACAGCTGTTCTAAAGAAATGCTTAGTAACACATTTGTTTCATTCAATAACATAGCACCTTTACTTAGGATTTATAACCAGTTTATTATTCTTCAAAACCAACAGTTTTTTTTAGGTTGGATTGACCAACTTAAATCAAACAAGAACGAAAATGCTTACTATATTTTAATTCAATTCAAACATTATTTGTTACATATTATAAATAAAACAGCTTATTTGGATCAACAACTGAACATAATTTTATTTTAAGCCTACAATGAACCAAAAGACGTTTATTTGCTACCAATTGGGCTAATTTAGAATCAGGTTTTTTTACAATTCTTCACAACTATCAGTTTTTTTAGATTAACAAAATCGTATTAACTAAAAGGTTATATTTTTTAAGTTTGGAAGTCATCAATCTTTCATATAAATAAAATCGCTGGTTAAGCATCGTATTAGCAAAATATTCAGTTTTTGTCCAATGAGTAGAAATGTAAAATAATTTAGTTTCTAATTAAATGACTTTGAACAAATAGACAAACAACAATGATTAATTTTATGCAATTTTTCACGTAAGTAAAAGTATATACAAGTGAAATCGCACAGGTTGTTAGCCTACTAGATACAGTTTTAAAATGATTTTGTTGTATTTTGAAACTCTAACAGTTATAGGACGAATTATTCCACCTTCTACATTAAGTTTACACTAGGTACAGATAAAACTAATAACGAAAAATTTTACGTATTTACTAAAAGTTCTATTTACAACAAATAAACTTAATATTATTCTACGTCGTTCCAACCTAAATCCTTTGCATATCTGTTTAGTAATCGATATCCTTAAACCATATTCTCATTTCTTAGATATACATTCTAGTGTTTAGCATTTAGATTTTAGAAAGAGAAGATTCAAATTTGTTTCGTGCACACAATTGTTCTGATTTTAAACTAACGTTGCTTATGTATTTTTTTTCATTTGGTAAGTCTGTTTTAAATGGATTGATCATCTCAGATCCAATGTCCTACATTAGTAACATTATGTAACACACATTGATTTACCCCGTATAATTTTCATAAGTAATGCCAGACCAATACAGTCACCATTTACTTTTAGTTTATTTAGACTTACCAAATGATAAATTACAAAAAATATTTTGCCAATACAATGCTTTACCAGCGACTTTATTTATATGAAACATTGATGACTTTCAAACTTAAAAAATATAACCTTTCTGTTATAATACGATTTTGTTAATCTAAAAAAACTGATAGTTGTGAAGAATTGTAAAAAACCTGATTCTAAATTAGCCCAATTGGTAGCAAATAAACGTGTTTTGGTTCATTTCAGGCCTAAACTAAAATTATGTTCAGTTGTTGATTAATAATCTGTTTAATATAATATTTAACAACCAATGTTTGAATGGAATTAAAATATAGTAAGCATTTTTGTGATTTAAGAAACTGTAAACCGTGTTTTGTTGCTGGAAGTAATTTATTTTTAGTTTTTACACTGAATCAATCTAATGAGATCAAATAAAAAAGATACAAAATTTAAATTCTTTTAAAAACAGCCTTAGGCAACTAATGTTGTCTGGATCCTTTTACTCTGTGGAGGAGTTTATGTGCCATGATTTTGGGTCTAGTTCCCTTTGAAGATCCTCTGAACGTGAAGTCTGATCTTCCCTTTCACATATTCTTGGTTGGGTCCTTAAAGGTTATCTATTGTTGTAGTTATTATTATAATTAATTATTATTGTTGTTGTTATTATCTATTGTTTTTATTATTGTTACTTTATCCTCAGCGAAAATGAAATTATTAAAAAACTGTGAATTATTCTATGTAGATTTTTAAATGACTAGTATTGGTTACATGTATATGTTTTATTGTATGGTTATTGTTTTTGTAAGTTACATATATATATTGTTAGTATTGTTATATTGTTGACTTGTCTTATACAAATATTTGTCAAAGAGACCAATAAATGATTGATTGATTGATTGATTGACTGTATAACTCTAGAAATGTAAGCTTTACAAAATAAGCTATTCCACTAGCAGTAATTACTAATGAGTTCAGTGTGCATTGATGAACCAAAATACATATTAAAAATATTCACTTAGTCAAGGTTAACATTATTTTAATTGTTTGAACATTTAGTTGAGACTGAAATTTTTTCAACTATAAATTTGGATAGTTAAGTGAGGCAAAATCTTTATGCAAATAAACGTATTGACGATTATGATACATATTAATATTAAAAAAAAATTTTAAAGTATATTAATTTATGGGATCAAACAAAGAACAATGATAATAATATTGAATACATTTGAAAATAAAACTAAATTTATTGATTCACGGGTTCGAATTAACTAACTCGATCGTCCGTACTTAAGCCGCTGACTACATTTGTCACACTGAACTAAGAGTAATTTGAGTAATACACATTGCGACTCAATTACAAGATGTATAATAACATTATTTTGTTGGATTTTACAAACATTTCTATGCATACGTCGGTTTTTTTGACTTATTAGAACAAAAACGAATAAGTCTAAGAAATATTTACAATGCGTTTGGTCGTAATCGCGTTTCAAACAGACAAACGAAAAGTCAAGAGGTCTTTTCAACAGGACCTCGCTTTATCTCGGTCTGCAACACTTTGAAGTTTTACAAATCTTGTATTGAATTGTTTAAAGATAAAACGTTGTGATTTAAGAAAGCGGTTCATGAACACCTCAACTGTAACACGTAAACTAAAATTGTAAATTTATAATATTACCTAAAGGTATATCCTATGCTTACCAAGAGGACTAAACAATTGGTTTCTAGTTGAATTACTAGAACACATTACGTCAAAACCACTTTAGTGTAATGCGGATTATTCTTGTTAATATAATAAAAAGCAATCGTGGGATTGCCGACAAAAGTGAAAACATTTATGAATATAAATCAATGGTTATATTGGTTTATTCTGAAATTTAATAATTAATTTTGTCTGGTTTTATTTAAAATTTAAATCTAAAAAAAAATAATAATATTAACATGATTGCCTATAGCAAAAAAAATAATAATTTTAGGTTAGCCCTATATGAAGCAACACACTTTTCTTTAATCCATTTTCATTCATTACAATACATAGCAACCAAGTTAAGAAATACAGGCATTTAAAAAAATTAGAAAACACTATGTATATTTCAGATTTATCAATGTCAGGGCCTTAAATATATGCGAGGATTCGACTATGTCATAAATAATTGCGGAGATGCTATGTACCCTTAAATATTTATAGAGATGGGATAGAGCCTTAAATAATTTCGGAGATGCAATGGAGTCTTAAATAAT